>VZQC01009558.1:798739-814179 GCA_009823505.1 Rhizomys pruinosus | reverse complement strand
TCTGTTTGGAGTTCTATGTACTTGTATTTGTATTGGTTTGTCTTTTTTTAGTTTGGGGAAGTTTTCATCTATTATTCTGTTGAAGATCTGATCAATACCATTCTCCTGGGATTCTTCTCCTTCCTGTATTCCTATGATGGGGAGGTTTGATCTTTTCATAGTGTCCCACAGTTCCTGTTTGTTCCACTTTTGTGTATTTTTAAATTTTTCATAATCTTTCCTTGAGGTTTTTAGCTGTTCTGTGTTATCTTCCAGGTCTGATATTCTTTGTTCTGCATCCTCCATTCTGCTTCTGAGTCTTTTTCCACTCCTTTCCTCTTGATTGGATGAGTGTTTGATTTCCTTTTTCATTTCCTCTTCTGATTTCTTCAGTATTTCTACTTCTTTTTGGAGCTTTTCAATCTATTGCTATAGCTCTTTGCTTTGACGGTTGGTTTTCTTATCTTTTTCAGCATGGGATCTTTTCAGTGTTTCCAGTTCCTTCCAGAGTTTGTCATTCTCTCTGTCTAGGTCCTTCTTGAGTTCTTCATTCTCTTTTCTCAGTTCTTTGATTTGCTCTTTATAATCTTGTAGTTCTTTAAATATGTTCCCAATTGTGTTTCTTATATCTGTGTCCTGGGCCATCCCCAGGGGGATCCCACTGTAGGAATCTTCCATAGAGTTGGTAGAGCTTGATGCGGGATTATCCTGCCCCTTTCCAGTGTTGTCTCTTTTTCATGTTCCTGGCATATGAGCTTCTCCTTGCCTGTATTCTAATGTAAGTCCTAAATGCCTCTTCACTGTGTTGAAGGCTTGCTTTGCTTGCCTCCTTCAGATGCCTTTGTAATCCCATTTGGGGGGGGGGGATGGGACAACATGGGGGGGACACATAGGGGGACGGGGGGAATGGGGGGACGACGACTGTGGGTAGGCTCTTTAGCCTGCGCTTTCAACCTGCACTTGCCTGAGCTGGTCTCAGGAGATCTCAGATAGAGACTGACTCAACCCCACCGTTTATACCAGGTGGTGGGAGGATAACTCTGCCCCCACAGCCACAAAAGCCAATTAAGCCAAAGACACCTGGATTAACACATTAACTAAATGAAATCAGTCACTGGATTAAAGGATTAACTAGATAAAATCAATCAATAATCAGCCTTGCTGAAGCACTCAGCTGCTGCCTACCTACCTGCGCTTGCCTGAGCTGGTCTCCAGAGATCTCCCAGAGATAATCAGATTTTAAGGGGAATGGTCAGCTTCAGATCATGGTTCCAAAGGACCCAGTCCATGGCTGCTTGGCTCCACAGGTTTGGGGCTGTGGTGAGGGAGAGCGCCAGGGGTACCGAGTGGAGCAGAGCACTGTGGGACACAGGGTAGAGCAGAGCTGCTCTCTTCTCCTAAGCTAGGAAGCAAAGGAAGAGGTGGCTTCTAACAAAGCCTTCCTCCACGCCATTTAGCTGGGAACCCATGAGACCCAGCTCTAGAGATCCAATCACCTCCTCCATCAACAACTAATCCATGAGACACAGCTCTAGTGATCCAATCACCTCCTCCATCAATGATTAATCTATGAGACACAACTCTACCAACAACTAATTCATGAGATAGAGCCCTGGTGAGCCAATCACCTCCTCCATTAATCACTAACCCATGAGACAGAGCCCTGGTGATCTGATCATCTCCTCCATCAATGACTAATCTATAAGACAGAGCCTTGGGATCCAACCGCCTCCTCCATCATGACTAATCCATGAGGTGATTATGATGATCATCTTCTAACGGCTCCATCTCTGAACTCTTCTGCATTGGGTTGTCATGGCTTAGCAGAGTTGGGATGTCAGGTCTGAATGTATCCCCCATACTAAATTCATACGGATAAACTTCAACAGTAATGTAGTAATACACAAGCTGGGGGTTGGGGAGAGGGCCTTTAAATCCAAATGGTAACACCAGGGCATATTTTGGGGTGAAATTCCCTGGAATCCCTCAGCTCCTCCCACTTCCCAGAAATAGATATAAGAGGGTGTGGCCTGTGAAGCAGGAAGTGGGTCCTCAGCACCCAGAAGCTGCTTAGTGTCAGGATCTTGGCCTCAGCCTCCAAAACTGTGAGGAATGAATTTCTCTTGTTTGACATTAGTCAGCTAATGGTAGCTCTGAGATGCCTAACTGTTCTAAGATGAACTAGGAGGGAGAGGCAAGCCACTCACTGAGGATCATCAGAGGGAAATACCATCACTTGTGCTGAGGGAAACCTCCCAGGAACACACCAGTCCTCTTCAGATGTGTGGAAAGATGTGGGACAAGTGCACACCCAGCTGCTGGGCCCTGCTAGAGGAGGCCTCTTGCAGCCTTCTGATGGTTGCCATCAGCTTTGAGGCTGTAGGCATGCAAAACAGTTCTCAGACACATGCAAATTTGGCCCTTGACTTCCCTCCTCCCTGTCCAGAACTCATCCTGCCTCCCTTTGTGTATTAATTTAAATATTCCTGATCTATGTTCTTCAGGCTCTCATTTGAACCAATTATTCTATGAATAGGATAAAATCTTCCACATTAGCACATTTTAAAATATCTGGATGAGAGTCTTGGTTTTACTTTTTTCCCTTTTAAATTATTGTGTAACTGTGACCCTGGGAGGGACAGGAGATCACACTGATGAACAAGAAGGCAGAGTTTTGAAATAAGAGAAGCAAGAGTGTGACTTCATAAATAAAAACTGAGTCTAAACTCAGTCCCTGGCTCTACAGAGCTCTGTCCTGTGAGCTAAGCATACAGCCTTGCCTTGGATTCCTCAGTTAGAAAAATGGGTGTAGCAATGGAACCTCAAAGGATTTAACGGAGAAGCTGTGTAAACACCATGCTTTGTGCATCATGTTATGTTTGGGGTGCCATGAGACTCTGATTTACAGGACTGTTACTCATTTTACTGGTTGCTTGTATGAGTGTAAGAAGCTGTGTCTTGGGGGAAGGCAAGCAGGCTATTTTTGGAGTCTTCCAAGTAGAGACTTAGCAGCTGCAGTAGAAGCCTTGTGGGAGGGATCTGCATTTTAGGTAGGAGGAGGCACCTCCTGGGTACTAAGAAGTAGGGCCCCACCTGCCGCCACCCTTTTCTTGCTTCTGAGATTAGCACACATTGTCCCCCTGGGACAGCTCAGGGTCCTCCTCCACCCCAGCCTGCAGTAAGCTGTCACTCATTGGAACTCAAGTGTCTTTGCCTTGAGCCTCTTCTGTAATACCTGCTAATCCCACTCTAAAGCACGTTTTCTGTATAGCTGAGAAGCCTGAGAATTCAGCTCTTGCCTCTTTTTCTCAGCTGGAGCCTTGAAGGCTGGTAAGCTGGAACTGCCATACTCATGTCTGAGTCCTCTGGGCCCAGGACACAGCAGGCCCCATGGAACTATAGAGGCACAGCTAAGACCTCACAGTGTGGGATAGTTCCACAGTCCCCTGCCTCCCACCCTAATGGCCTAGGTTCATTTCTGTTGCTGTGATAAAAATGCTCTGATAAAAACAACACATGGGGAGAAGGGCTTCTTTCTGCTCACAATTCCCGGCTACAGTGCATCATGTGGGGAAATCACAGAGGTGGGAACCTGGGGCAGCTGATTGCGTCACATCCAGGGTCAAGAGCAGAGAGAAGGGAGTGCTCACGTGCTCACTGGGGGGAAGTCTGTGCTCACGTGCTCACTGGGGGGCTGTGTTCACGTGCTCACTGGGGGGCTGTGCTCACTGGGGGCTGTGCTCACGTGCTCACTGGGGGGGGGGTCTGTGCTCACGTGCTCACTGGGGGCTGTGCTCACGTGCTCACTGGGGGGNCTCCACGCCATTTAGCTGGGAACCCATGAGACCCAGCTCTAGAGATCCAATCACCTCCTCCATCAACAACTAATCCATGAGACACAGCTCTAGTGATCCAATCACCTCCTCCATCAATGATTAATCTATGAGACACAACTCTACCAACAACTAATTCATGAGATAGAGCCCTGGTGAGCCAATCACCTCCTCCATTAATCACTAACCCATGAGACAGAGCCCTGGTGATCTGATCATCTCCTCCATCAATGACTAATCTATAAGACAGAGCCTTGGGATCCAACCGCCTCCTCCATCATGACTAATCCATGAGGTGATTATGATGATCATCTTCTAACGGCTCCATCTCTGAACTCTTCTGCATTGGGTTGTCATGGCTTAGCAGAGTTGGGATGTCAGGTCTGAATGTATCCCCCATACTAAATTCATACGGATAAACTTCAACAGTAATGTAGTAATACACAAGCTGGGGGTTGGGGAGAGGGCCTTTAAATCCAAATGGTAACACCAGGGCATATTTTGGGGTGAAATTCCCTGGAATCCCTCAGCTCCTCCCACTTCCCAGAAATAGATATAAGAGGGTGTGGCCTGTGAAGCAGGAAGTGGGTCCTCAGCACCCAGAAGCTGCTTAGTGTCAGGATCTTGGCCTCAGCCTCCAAAACTGTGAGGAATGAATTTCTCTTGTTTGACATTAGTCAGCTAATGGTAGCTCTGAGATGCCTAACTGTTCTAAGATGAACTAGGAGGGAGAGGCAAGCCACTCACTGAGGATCATCAGAGGGAAATACCATCACTTGTGCTGAGGGAAACCTCCCAGGAACACACCAGTCCTCTTCAGATGTGTGGAAAGATGTGGGACAAGTGCACACCCAGCTGCTGGGCCCTGCTAGAGGAGGCCTCTTGCAGCCTTCTGATGGTTGCCATCAGCTTTGAGGCTGTAGGCATGCAAAACAGTTCTCAGACACATGCAAATTTGGCCCTTGACTTCCCTCCTCCCTGTCCAGAACTCATCCTGCCTCCCTTTGTGTATTAATTTAAATATTCCTGATCTATGTTCTTCAGGCTCTCATTTGAACCAATTATTCTATGAATAGGATAAAATCTTCCACATTAGCACATTTTAAAATATCTGGATGAGAGTCTTGGTTTTACTTTTTTCCCTTTTAAATTATTGTGTAACTGTGACCCTGGGAGGGACAGGAGATCACACTGATGAACAAGAAGGCAGAGTTTTGAAATAAGAGAAGCAAGAGTGTGACTTCATAAATAAAAACTGAGTCTAAACTCAGTCCCTGGCTCTACAGAGCTCTGTCCTGTGAGCTAAGCATACAGCCTTGCCTTGGATTCCTCAGTTAGAAAAATGGGTGTAGCAATGGAACCTCAAAGGATTTAACGGAGAAGCTGTGTAAACACCATGCTTTGTGCATCATGTTATGTTTGGGGTGCCATGAGACTCTGATTTACAGGACTGTTACTCATTTTACTGGTTGCTTGTATGAGTGTAAGAAGCTGTGTCTTGGGGGAAGGCAAGCAGGCTATTTTTGGAGTCTTCCAAGTAGAGACTTAGCAGCTGCAGTAGAAGCCTTGTGGGAGGGATCTGCATTTTAGGTAGGAGGAGGCACCTCCTGGGTACTAAGAAGTAGGGCCCCACCTGCCGCCACCCTTTTCTTGCTTCTGAGATTAGCACACATTGTCCCCCTGGGACAGCTCAGGGTCCTCCTCCACCCCAGCCTGCAGTAAGCTGTCACTCATTGGAACTCAAGTGTCTTTGCCTTGAGCCTCTTCTGTAATACCTGCTAATCCCACTCTAAAGCACGTTTTCTGTATAGCTGAGAAGCCTGAGAATTCAGCTCTTGCCTCTTTTTCTCAGCTGGAGCCTTGAAGGCTGGTAAGCTGGAACTGCCATACTCATGTCTGAGTCCTCTGGGCCCAGGACACAGCAGGCCCCATGGAACTATAGAGGCACAGCTAAGACCTCACAGTGTGGGATAGTTCCACAGTCCCCTGCCTCCCACCCTAATGGCCTAGGTTCATTTCTGTTGCTGTGATAAAAATGCTCTGATAAAAACAACACATGGGGAGAAGGGCTTCTTTCTGCTCACAATTCCCGGCTACAGTGCATCATGTGGGGAAATCACAGAGGTGGGAACCTGGGGCAGCTGATTGCGTCACATCCAGGGTCAAGAGCAGAGAGAAGGGAGTGCTCACGTGCTCACTGGGGGCTGTGCTCACGTGCTCACTGGGGGGCTGTGTTCACGTGCTCACTGGGGGCTGTGCTCACGTGCTCCCTGGGGGTCTGTGCTCACGTGCTCACTGGGGGCTGTGCTCACGTGCTCACTGGGGGGTGCTGTGCTCACGTGCTCACTGGGGGCTGTACTCACGTGCTCACTGGGGGGGGGTCTGTGCTCACGTGCTCACTGGGGGGGGTCTGTGCTCACGTGCTCACTGGGGGGGTTTGTGCTCACTGGGGAGGGGGCTGTGTTCACGTGCTCATTCAGGGCCTTGTGCTCAGCTCGATTTCCTCTCACTGTCCTGGACTGCTGCCGAGGGAGTGGCCCTGCCTACGCTGGGCTGGGTCTTTTACATCAATTAATTACACAGTCTGACATGCACAAAGCCCAGTGTATTACAGACAGACCCCCTCACTGAGACTCTTCCTGGGTGGTTAGAGGCTATGTCAAGTTGACAAAGGTAACTGTCACACTGATCAAATACGCATTTTAAGGTGAAAAAATGAGCAAGTGTTAATGAGCAGTCCAAGGCACTGAAACCCTTACGGACTGTGGCGGTTGTGTACGTTGGTTCAATATCTAGAAAATACCTCCCAACACTGAACACATATGTCCCCTCCTAGATATGTACACTGCAGGAATCTAGACTTCCATTCCCCACTTGGCATGTTTTAGAATGCTGGAGGCAGTACAATTGATAGTACCCCCAAACTGGGCACTACACAAACGGCCATCCAGAGTGGAATATATAAGTAAATATGGGGAATTGGGTGTGCAGCACCTGCAATGTGAATTTCCACATTGAACGAACTCTAAATAAACACGACACTGATGGTCGCTCCCCAGTAATGTGAGCACAGAAGTTTAGACACCAGAGCGTGGGCAATGCATGAGAAAGACAGAAGCAAGCAGGCCAAGACAAGGGCAGCAGTCACCCGGGGACATTAACAGTGACAGAAATGGGGACAGGCAGGAGGGCCCTCCGAGATGGAGTTGGTTACCAGGAGGCAGAGGCGGGTGGATCTTTCTGAGTTCAAGGCCAGCCTGGTCTACAGAGTGAGTTCCAGGACACCTGGGGCTACAGGGAGACCCTGTCTCGAAAAGACCTCCCCCCCAAAAAAGGATACACTTATTTGTGGGTAGTTGTTCAATCAAAATAATCACCTGTGCCTTTTTTCTGAGTGTTTATATTTTAGAAAGAAATATTTACAAATAAATATCATTAAATGAAAAAAAATCCAAAGGGGCTAGAAGCCACACCATGCATATAGTTCCTGAAAACTTAATTTAGAAATTATTTATGTTGTCATTGTTGTGTTCAAAACTCCAGAAATACAAAGATGGGCAAGACAGAGAGTTTCTAACCTTGAGCAAGAGTAAGAGTCAGGAATAAAGTAGGACCCCGAAAGCCTCAACAGAAGCAGAATTAGAACACGAGAAAGGGGGAGCAGCCAGCGCCCCAGCAGTGTGCTGAGAGCCGGGTGTGTATTAACCTTGCATCCTCTGACGACCCCAGTGTACCACTGTAGACCCCTGCGTTACAGATGAAGATACAGAGGCCAAGATTAAAGGCGTGGGACTGTCTCTGTCCTCCCTTCTTGCTGTCATCCTGCCAGGTTCCTGCCTTCCAGTCACCGTACTCTTTCACTTTCTGTGGACTGGACCCCTAACTTCTTGTCTAGGATTTTGCAGATGTCATTCTGTCTGCTGGGACCTTTCTCCTACTAAGCCCTGGGAACCTCCACTCCTTTTTGCCCTGTGCTCTGATATCGCTTCCCTGGGACTTTTCATAATAGAGAGACTATTATAGGTTCTCGACCGTAAGCCCAGCAAGCGTAGCTGGATGCTTTCCACTCCTGTCCCATTACACAGCACAGACATACACAGAGGATATATGTGTATTAACAGAGTCAGCAAACTAATTAAATCTCTACCTTATCAATTACTGTTATTAAATGACATAAAACGTAGAGCAAGAACAAAATATAAATGATGGTGTCATTTGCTATAATTTAGTGCAATCCCTTCTTATTCTTCAAAGCCAGGTAGAACTTACTATAATTCACTCTAAGCCTTTTTATTGAGTAAGAGTAATACAATTTGCAGTATTTGGGGTACGCTTGGTGCTGTCTGCAGCCTGTTTCCATCTCCTACGATTGTGTTTCTTAGGTAGGACAGTGTTTTTGAACAGCCGCTGAATCATCTCCCAGACAAGGAGAGGAACACCGTGGTTGTCCTGCCAGCCCCTTGTTTTCTCTTTTCCTCATGGCAGAGCAGGGGAACGTGGAGGGGAGAAAGAACACTGGAAGCTGATATGGCTCTATCTGCACCGTGCACTGTGCTAATTGTGTTTTTCCAATTATTGGCTTCCCAGAAGTGGGTTGGGGCCTCCCATCTGATTGTTCAGCATGCCCAGATAATCAGTGTCTTCAGGGGCTGGAGAGATGGCTCAGCAGTTAAGAGCGCCAACTGCTCTTGCAGGACCCGGGTTTGATCCCCAGCACCCACATGGCAGCTAAGAACCATCTTTAACTCCAGTTCCAGGGGAATCCAACGCCCTCTTCTGACCTCTGAGGCATTGCACAACACGGGTGCACCAACCTGCATGCAGACATACAGTACACTCATACACATAAAAAAGTAATAAATAAAAAACAGTGTCTTCAGTAAAAGCTCAATCCCCCAGTGCCTCTGTACCTAAGCTTCTGCCTCCATGCTCTTGATTCCTTTCTTTCACTGTTTGAGAATGTCATGTGTGTGTGTTTTGATCAAATCTACCCCTGCCCCCCCATGCCACTTCTCCCTCCCAACTTCATTGGCTCGGTTTGCAAAGCCCCCAAGTCCACTTAGAGCTGCCTGTACTCCGTGTGTAGAGGAGCATCTACTGGAGCCCGGGAGCCTCGGGGAGGGTGCATCCCCGAAAAAACTTGCCACCACCCAGGGGAGCCATCAATTGCCAATAGACTTCAGGACTGGCTTGATTGCATGTGTCTGTGCATGAACTCACACTGTGAGCTCATATGTGCATTGACTCTTCCATGTCTGGCAAATGTTTCCCCACAGATGGCCACCCCTCCTGGCTCCCACAATCTTTCCACCCTCTCTTTCATGACCTCTGACCCTTGGGGTAGATGGAGTGTGATATACACAGTCCACGTAAAGCTGAGCACTCCACGGTCTTATTCTCTGCATGTTGAGCCCTTGTGGGTCTCTGTATTAATCAACATCTCCTGTACAAAGAAGCTTCTCTGATGAGGGCTGAAAGATGCACTGATCTATGTGTATAAAGATAAAGCCTTAGGGGCAGTTTATTAGCAATGTCCATTCAGCAGAGTAATAGTATTATGTTCTCTATTAGGGCCTGTCACCTCATTAGCCAGGGGTTTGGGCCCAGTTAACAGTACTAGGCAGAGGATCAGCTTGTGGGGATTTAAAGCCAGTTAGTATTTGGTTACTTCCGTACCATTCAGTTAAACAACACAGTAACATTCATACAGAAAGACAAAAAGCAATTGTCCATTGTAGCTAAAAATTTAGCTCTACCTGAATCAAAGCCAGCACCTCTCTTTCCTCCCCTCCACCTCCTCTTCCTCCTCTTCTTCCTCCCTCTTCCAACTCTTCTTTCTCCTCCTCTTTCTTCTCCTTCTCTTTCTCTTCCTCCCTCCTCTTTCTTCTTCCTCTTGCTCTTCTTCTTCCCCTTCCTCCCTCTTCCCTGCTGCCTCCCTTCCCCTTCTCCCCTTCCTTCTCTTCCCCTTCCCCACTCCCTCTTTCCCTCCCCTCCACCTCAGATTCCTCTTGATTATGGGCTTTTTCGTGGTGTCCTGGAACTATGTACACGTCAGCCTTTCTGTGCATGACATCAGCTTTCTGTCATAGCTCCATCTTCCTGGAAACAAAAATCCTCATCTGACCTTCCCTAAGTCCTTGTGGAATCTGAAAAGAGAATTTCCAACTCGAAGCAACAAGTTAAGTGTCTGTTTTCCTCCCTGCTACTTCCAGAGGGCTCAGGATAGGGGAAAGCAATACCCCAAACAGTGTGGAGGTGACACAGTGGCCCCCAGAACTGCCTGCCTGGGAGAGGAGCCCTAAGTCTGTCCTGCTTCAAACAACATTCACAGGCATTGGCAATCTATAGGTGTTTACTGCTCCCTGAATGCAAGACTCCTTTCATAAGGACACTTTTTGGCCAGTCTGCCTGTTGAAGACTCCTGGAGCCGCTGATCAGAGCTTCTGAAAACCCTTTATATGTTCTCAAGGCTACAGAGTCCCTGCTCACTTCCAGGAACCACCCAGCTACCTGCCCTGTGGGATGCCATGCAGAGTCCATCCTTCAGTTCCTGATCTCTGCCCCCTAGGGTCTGGGAGGCTCGCAGCTCCAAGGTGCCAAACTTGAGTCAACCCATCAGTGGGTAGCCCCAGTCACTTTACAGGTGGCCAGTGTGTTTTTGAGAGAACAATCTGACAGCATCTTTCCAGGTAAAGCTCCCGGCCCAGCCTTCTCAGAAATCATACTTGAACAGTGAAACAAAACATAACAAATTGTCCAAAGGCTCAAACAAATGTCCCCTTTCCTCTCAGAGAAACACTGTTGGGTTTGTCCTGAGTGGCCTCTGCCGTGTTGTGCTCTGAGAGGGGAAAGTATCTGGTTCTGGGCGTGTGGGGGAGGCTTCCTTATTGGAAGGCTGCTCCTCCCAGATGTCATAGCAAGCTGGTGTGCTTTGTCAACCTCTGAATCTAGGTCTCGGAGTCAGCTCAAGTGAAGGAAGGGAATTTAACATCTGGATTATGTATTTCATGACTGTTTACATTTGTTACTTCACCTGTGCCTCCCAACTCCCTGAATTAAAATGCAGATTCCATGAGTGGCCATTTGTGTCTGTCCCTGGCAACTGTTGAAGACTGGGCACAGAAGATGCTCAGTAAGTTCCAGGAGCCAAGCTAAGCATGGATGAGTGACATGGTGGCGTATACCCGCTGTCCAGTTGATGGAACTGAGGCTGAACGGGAAGATGCAACTTCTCCACAGCCGAGGCATTTACAAGCAGCAGAGGATCCTTCCGAGCTGCACGTCCAACCCTGCACTTCTCTTGCTTTCTCTTCTCATGGGAAACCATACTCCGCTGTCTGTTCTCTTCTATTCTCTTCTCTTGTTTCCTCATTTGCATGAAAAGGAGGCTAGCTTCTGCTCTTGTGGAGGTTAGCCTCTGCTCTCCCTGGAGGCTGGCCTCAGCTCTGACCATGCCCGCAGCTGTCCTAAATGAGGTCTGAGTTGTGAGAGGCCTTGCAATGGAGGCAGTGGCAAGCAGGTACCGCGTCCACTGCCCACAGCACAGCTATCAGGGCCTTCACTGTGGCCACCCATCACTGTCGAGCTCAGACCTCAGGGCCAAGCCAGCTTTGCCCTGCCCTGAGCCCCTGAGCCCCTGCTTTGTTCACGTTTGAAGACAGTTGAAGCTTCATGTTTACATCTGCACTTTAGTCACAATGAAGGCCAGTTGTCCAGGTTCACAGTTTTGCTTTTGTGTACTCTCTTGGTTCCCCAAAAGTCGTGGCCACCAAGAGTCTCAGAGTTCAGTGGCCTTATATGAAATAAAGCCTCAATACAACAAAACTAATGTGATGTGGGGTTCAGATGGGCACAGCTCAATGACGGGGGTCCTCGCTGGAGGAGAGACTGGGCAAGGCAGAGAAACTGATGGGCAGGGGAAGGCATTGAGAGTGAGGAGGGGCCTGCCTGGAGCTGCCAGCAGCCAGCGGAGGTGGCACGGCCGCCAGCAGGGTGAGGCCTGCTGCAACTCGGCCCTGGGCTTCTGGTCTGCAGAAAACACAGCACTGCTTCAGTTTGCCTGCCCACCATGGTGGGACAAGATTACCATGGAGTTGGGAACACTCCACACTTGCAAGAAGGCTCTGGGAGGTCACCAGGGCCTTTTCAAGAAAGCCTGGGAACCTGGTTCAGGAGGCTCCCTGTCTGATGGTGCAACAATTTGGGCAGCGATAAGGTGACAGCCACTGTGCAGTCTGCTGCATGAACCCAAACGACCACTTTGGAAGATTCTCTAAATTCAACACTGCATTTGAAAGCTGACAAATAAAACAAAACCATCAAGTCTTTTGCTTTTCCTTTATTTCCTTTGAGTCCCTGAGAGGGAGTCTCTCTGAATGTTGACAGTGAAGGCACAGCAGAGGGAGAGCCTAGGCCCCGGGGACTGACAGACTAGGTGATGGTCAGGGACACTGGCTTCATCACAGGGGGGCGGCAGTGCCTGTGCCCCTGAAGGATGGGCTTAACCCGTCTGTGAAATAGCCTTGCACGCTCAACCAAAGGTGCATGTCTCTCAGTTACCTAACTACTGGCTGGAAATGGAGGGAACTGAGAAACATGTTAAATAGCGTCATAAAGATGTGGTCAATCAAATTGACCCTATATGAGTAGCGATTATTTAGCAAGCAAGTGACAGGTACAGTGCTAGATCCGAAAGACACGAGATATGCAATTGAATCTATCTTGGCTGGGAGGTGGCTCTGCAGCTCAGGGCTTGTGTGGTACATTCAACTCCCTGGAGCCACGTAAAACTGGACATGCAGATGTACACCTCTAATCCCACCACCAGGGAGTAAAGCTGGGCATGCAGGTGCACACCTCTAATCCCACCACCAGGGAGTAAAGCTGGGCATGCAGGTGCACACCTCTAATCCCACCACCAGGGAGTAAAGCTGGGCATGCAGGTGCACACCTCTAATCCCACCACCAGGGAGTAAAGCTGGGCATGCAGGTGCACACCTATAATCCCACCATCAGAGAGTGGAGGCGGGTGGCCCTGGCAGGCTGCTGACTAAGCCAGTCTGGCTGTGTGGGAATCTCCAGGGTTACGGGAGACCCTGTCTTAAGAAATAAGGTGGTGAGATAGAGACACCAGAGTCTGACTTCTGGTCTCCAAAGGTGCATCTATGGTTGAACACATTTTCACACTTCTGTACACACACACACACACACACACACAAAGCTGTGTGCTTGAGCACACAGAAAGAAAGCAGATCTTAATTGAACCCCATTCAAATAAGATATCTATAAGAGATCACTTACAGGGCTGGAGAGATGGCCTAGCGGTTAAGAGCGCCGACTGCTCTTGCAAAGGACCCGGGTTCGATGCCCAGCACCCACATGGTGGCCAAGAACCATCTGAAACTCCAATTCCAGGAGAAGTCCAGTTCCAGGGGAATCCGAGACCCTCTTCTGACCTCCGCGGCATTGCACGACACGAATGCACAAACTTGCATGCAGACAGTACATTCATACACATGCAAAAATAAATAAAATTTAAAAAATATTAAAAAAGAGACCACTTACTATAAGCCTTTATTTATTCTTTAATTCTTTTCCAGTATTGGGGATCAAAGCCAGAGTCTTTTGCTGCTGGTCAAGTGTCCTGACCTTGAGCTACATGTCCATCTTAGAAATACTTTTTTTTAAATTTTTATTTATTTTTGTATGTGTATGAATGTAGTGTCTGCATGCAGGTCTGTGCACCCGTGTCATGCAATGCCGCGGAGGTCAGAAGAGGGTTTCGGATTCCCCTGGAACTAGAGTTCTCCTGGAATTGGAGTTTCAGACGGTTCTCGGCCGCCATGTGGGTGCTGGTGATTGAACCTGGGTCCTCTGCAAGAGTGGTCGGCTCTCTTAACCGCTAGGCCATCTCTCCAGCCCCAGAAATACTTTTTTTTGAGGGGGGTGGTGCATCTGTGGCTTTGTGCAGGCCAGCTCCTGAGGCACAGGAGCCCTGGACGTCACTCCAGGAAGGTAGATTTTAGGGTGGATTGTCTCTTGGGCTGCTGGAGAAGGGTCTCAGCTCTGAACCCTTTTGTGGGGGGTGGCTGTCTGGGTGGAGCCGCCCTTCACCTTTGCAGCCAGTGACTGGCGGGTCACGTTTGGTGCCTCTGTGGCTTTGTGCAGGCCAGCTCCTGAGGCACAGGAGCCCGGAAGTCGCTCCAGGCAGGTACCAGGGCACGGGCTAAGTCAGGCATATACCCCCCAACTGGAATTGGTGAGAGAGTATCCAAGTGGACTTTTTTTGGAGAACCTTCAGAGCAGGAAGAGAAGAGTGACGTAGGCTTCCAATATCCAATATATAAACAAAATTGAAAGCCTGAAACCTAGACAAGTCAGTACTCCATAAACAAGGAGGAGGAAAGAAAAAAAAGCATCAGAAGGAGGCAAGCAAAACCATCCACTAACATAGTGAAAAGACATTTATAATTTGAATCACAAAAGGGAAACCCACATGCCAGGGACATGATGAAGGGACAACATGGGAAAGGCACAGGATAATCCTGCACCAGGCTCTACCAAACCTGTAGGAGATAGCCTCAATGGGATCCCCCTGGAGGTGGCCCAAGGAACAGATCTTAGAGGAATAATTGTAGACCTATGCAGAGAAATTAAAGAAAATAAAGAATAATTCAGAGAACTAAAGGGAGAGAATGAAAAACTCAAAAAAGACCTAGAGGGATACAATAACAAACTTCAGAAAGATCTAAAGGAACAGACTGACAAACTCCAGAAAGAACTAGAGGGAGAAAAAAACAAACTCCAAAAGGAAGTAGAAACACTGAAAAAGGAAGCCAACCAATGAAGTAAGGAGCACCAAGAAGAGATTGAGAAGCTCAAAAAGGAAATGGAAATACTAAAGAAAACATAGGATGAAATGAAAAAGGAATTAGAACACTCATCAATCAAGAAGAAAGGAAAGGAAAAAGCCTCAGAAGTAGAATGGAGGAAGCAGAACAAAGAATATCAGATATGGAAGATAGCAGAGCAACTTAAAAGCTCAAATAAAGAATATGAAAAATTTTAAAATACACAAAAGTGGAACAACCAGGAAATATGGGACACTATGAAAAGATCAAACCTCTGCATCACAGGAATAGAGGAAGGAGAAGAATCTCAAGAGAATAGTATTGATCAGATCTTCAACAGAATAATAGATAAAAATTTCCCCAAACTAAAAATAGAAAACCCATACAAATACAAGAAGCACATAGGACTCCAAATAGACAAGATCAGAAAAGAAACTCCCCACACCATATCATAGTTAAAGAACTCCAAATAGACAAGATCAGAAAAGAAACTCCCCACACCATATCATAGTTAAAATGCTAGATGCCCAAAACAAAAATAAAATTCTGAAGGCTACAAAAGAAAAACAAGTCACATACAAAGGGAAATCCATCAGAATTACAACTGACTTCTCAGTGCAAACCATGAAAGCAAGAAGAACATGGAGCAAAGCATTCCCAGTGTTAAAGGACTATGGATGGCAACCAAGAATACTTTGCCCAGTAAAGATGTTGATTATAGTTGAAAGAGAGAGAAAAATCTTCCATGACATAAACAAGATGATAGAATACATGTCTG
>VZQC01009558.1:767188-795327 GCA_009823505.1 Rhizomys pruinosus | reverse complement strand
AATGAACCACTCAAAAGATGGAGCAAAGAACTGAATAGAGACTTCACAGAGGAGGAATTAGAGATGGCTGAGAAACATCTTAAAAACTGTTCAACGTCACTAATAATTAGGGAAATGCAAATTAAGACCACTCTAAGATATCATCTCACTCCGATAAGACTGGCCAGGATCAAGAAAACAAATGATATCAAGTGATGGAGAGGTTGTGGGGAAAGGGGAACACTCATCCATTGCTGGTGGGAATGTAAACTTGTACAGGAAAGCAGTGTGGAGAACCCTTGGAAGACTCAAAATGAGCTTGCCATTTGACCCAATCAGACCACTCCTGGGTATGTACCCACAAGACTCATCTTACTGCAGAAATACATACACAGCTATATTTATTGCTGCTCTGTTCACAATAGCAAAAAGCTGGAACCAACCCAAATGCCCCTCAACTGACAAGTGGATAGAGAAAATGTGGTACATGTACACAATGGAGTTCTATGCAGCGGTAAAGAAAGACAACATCACGAACTTTGCAGGTAAATGGATGGAGCTAGAAGATATTATATTAAGTGAAGTAACACAGTCCCAGAAAAACAAATGATGAATAGTATCCCTCATATGTAGATGCTAGCTCCAATAACCCAGTTATAAATATTTCTTGTGGAGAGGGATGCATATTAAAAGAACAACAAAAGAAAGACTGCATCAGAAAACTGACTGAAATGGTGAATCGGGAGGGGTGGAGGGGATGGGAAAGGGACATGGGCGTATATTCGATTAATGTATATTTAATTGACATGAGTTCAACAAGTATCCAATTTTGCCCAGACCCTGTCTACAGGTTACATGGTGTTTTAGGACTTAGTAAAAGTAAATATGTGTATATTAAATAACATTAGTTTAAAGGTTCTGATAAAAATGGTAATGCACCTGAGCTAATTGGAAATATAAATTGTTGTCAACATTTGCTTTACTTAAAATCTGTATAACAATAACTTTGGGATTGGCACATACAAATGTTCTCTATAATTTTTCTGTTGTTTAGTATCCTCTTGTAGCATTCTCTTTTACCTGTAGGATGATTTAACTTAAAAAATTAAGTTTGCTTCCCAAGTTAACCACATACAGTCACCCGAAACAGCTTGAGTGAATTTGATGAAATCTGTGCCTTGATTCCAGCCTATAGGTATGTGTAATACAACTGCCCCTTTTTGAGAGTCATGGGTCTAAAAACAAAAACCTAAAATAAAAAGGGGGGGGATACAGATGTATATAAAACCTTTTTGTCAAAAACTTTGCAATTCAAATCTTAAAACTAACTACGGGAAAAGATTTGTTATGTTCCAACAGGACAAAATGTCAACAACTTAACGGCTGAGAAAGAAAAGATACATCTTTGCATTGTGTAGGATGTACCAGGAAGTGCCAGCAGAAAGGTTGGCCCATCTGAAGATTGAAAGGAAAAAAAGCCTCAGACTGCCACAGACATCAAACCCCTCTGTGGATCCTACTTGTAACAACTATTTATAATGAGTCCTAACAAAACTTACATTCTAGGTGGCACAAAGTTTTAATGAGAGATTTTCTTACCTCCCCTTCATAGAACAAGGAGGAATATGATGATGATGAGGTCATTCTCTAACTGTAAATTGGAGCCAACTGTTATAGAGGTAATCTCTTATCAAACCGGTAAAACTGCCTTCTTTAATTGACTAATAGACATAGGGAACTGTGGAAAGGATAATTCTCTATTCAGAACCAAATATAATACTAAAGTCTCCTTAAGCTATGCACTTAGGCAAAATATATTAATACAGGAGAGCTCTGATGTCAGCAATGGATTATTCTACCAAGGAGATGTTGGCCAGGGGATCCAAGCCCCCCCCAAAGGTAAAGCTTTCTTGCCTGTAAACTGTGATACCTGCAAGAAGAGAGGTGATAAGGCCCTGTTGTCAAAGACCCGATGTAAGCATGGGAAAGATGTATTGAGACTGCACTTGCAAGTGTACATTTGGCTCTGGAATACCAGAGAGTGTTACCAAAGGCTACTAAACCAATAAAGCAAATATAGGTCTCCTTGAGTCAAGCAAGACTCCTCTGTCAGCACCAGCTACACCTCACCTGCCTGGAAATACTGTGCAGCAGTGGCAGCCATATGCCTATATATCCCAAATCTAATTGGCTATTAGCTCTCTCCTTGGAGGAATACCCCACAGCTGATGCCACAAGCTTACATGCTCTAGTGGTCAGGAGATGTTATAAGCCACAGTAAGATCCTGTCATATTTTACAGAAAAAATGTAATTCATGGATTAACATACCATTTAAACATCTGTATCTATACCAAAGTAACCTACCGTAACAATTAGTACTGTTTAAATATCTATATATCTAATTGCCTGTGCTTCATTAGTAGGATTGAAAGGTCATTCCTAGACAAACTGTCAGCCCATGAAAGGAAACAGCCAGAATTGACCAGAGTCCAAAACAACACCTCCAGAGAAAGTAGACTGTTTTGCTTCTCATCCACCTGTGCCCCTTTTCTAAGCCTAGGGAACAATCTGTGGAAGAGTGGGCATGGTAGAATGTAAGGGCTGTGATTGGGGTGAATGGTGAAACTACAGCAATATAGTCTGGACACTTATTTGGGAAACTACAGCAATATAGTCTAGACACTTATTTGATCAACTTGATTTAACATACAAGCCCCCCCCAGGTGGATGGTGGAACCCTTGGGCTGTGTGGGTTTGGGCACAACTGCTTGCAAATTGGTTTTACATGAAGGATACTTGTACTCATAAATTATTACTTATTGTTAAAAAATGAAAAAAATAAAGAAGTAATAAAAAAAGAAATACTTTTTTCTTTTTAAAATTAATTTTTTTCAAAGCCAACTTTTATTGAAGCTTTGTGAATTTCATACAAAATTTCCAATCAAACCTAGCCCCCCTTCCTTGTCCCCCCACCCCAGCAGAGCTCATGCATTATGCCAAACATGTTTTTCATCTTTTTCTCAGTCTCTTTTAAAATTTTTGATGCAGAAGTTTACTGTTTTGAGCAGTTCTTTGACCCAGTCTTTCGTTGTTGTTGTTGTTGTTGTTCCTTCCAATTTGCATCACTCCAAAATATGCATATATATCTTTTAGCATCTTCAGCTTATGATTTCTTTTTCTTTTATTAGGCTGAAAGATGTCATGTTTGAAGGCTTCTCCTTGGCAAGCCCAAACAACCATCAGTCCTGCCCTTGTGCTCCACACTGGGGTTTTCCCTTCCCATGGTAGAACACTTATATTTAATAAATTATTATTTTAAGTATAACACATGCAGCACAGTTAGTTTTAGAGTTCTTCTGATGAGTCATTTAGACAAATCATATGTCTAAAATTTGTTTCAAAGCAGCTCGTAGAGTGAGACAGGTGGTGGGGTACACAGTGAAGCAAGGTTACCTGTGAGGCAACGACAGACCCTGAGGAACCTGTGCATTCCTTCTACATTCTAAACTGGTAATGAACAGTAAAAGCACACATTCTTACCCCAATCAGGACTGGCTTAGGAAATAAGGATGTGGGAGGGACTACAGGAGGGTGTCAGTGAGGTCAGTGATGACATGGTATGCACCTGTGAAGAGGATCAAGCTGCCATGGGAACTGCATCCTCGGATGCACCTGCTTATCAGTCACCTTCCTCTGGAGCTAATCTTCCCATCTTCCACGGTACTCACCAGCCTTCAGGCTGCGACTTGCTGCATGTATTCACACAAACCAGGGAGGAGGGTCAGCTCCTGTTCAACACTGAGTCACTGGGCCTGGGTCTAAATGGGGTGGGGTTCTTAGAGCTCAGAACCCTGTCTGGTACTGCAAGTAGAGACTTTGTATATTTTCTGCTAAGTTCTAGCCTCACTCTGGGTATCTGTCTATTTGCTGTAGTTAATATTTCATCTGCAACATTTAAAATATGAATTTCATAGTACAAAATGAATGTGGAGTTAATTTAGAGCATTGGTATTCTCTGATTTGACTTTGTAATTTCTCTGGATGCCTTTTTCCATCGAGGAAGGTCAATATCTGCTTCCTTTGTCTCACATAGACCATCTCCATAAATCTTCCTTTCCAGGGCAATTTAATCCTCAGAGAGCCCCTCTGAACCAACCTAGAGAGGAGACTGGGAGGGATACATTGCCTTCTAACCCAGGAGCAGATTCCTTTAGATCACACACGGTCTCGACCAAACCACTTAGTGTGAATTCACACTTAGTGTGAATTTGCCTTTAAGTGTCTTATCACTCAGAATTACTTTCATAAAAAATGAAAATCAAGCTGGGCGTGGTGGCGCACGCCTTTAATCCTACCACTTGGGAGGCAGAGACAGGCGTATCTTTGTGAGTTCAAGGCCAGCCTGGTCTACAAGGTGAGTTCCAGGACAGCTGGGGCTACTGGGAGACCCTGTTTCGAAAAGACCAAAAATAAAAAAGAAAAAAAAAAAGAAAATCAGAATTAACTATTATCTGGTAACTTCTGTGTTCCAGGCACGATTTCACTTATCATTATTGATATTTATTATGGCAGTTAATATCAGGGGGGGTTACAGGAATAAATGAGAGAACAAATTTAAAATGCTTATCACAGATTCTCCTATGGAGACAATGCTAGAAAAGAGGGGCAGAGGGACAGAGAGAAAGAAAGAAAAAAAGAGAGGGAAGGAGAGAGAGGAAAGAAGGAAAGACAGGAAGAAAATAGGACTAGGTTTTTGTAGTGGTTATTACTAGAGTGATAATTTCTATTTTTCTGGTAGATGAGAAGGCTTGGAGCCAGACAGTAACTTCCCTGGGTCTCACAGTGAGCGAGCAGGAGAGCAAGAATTTGAAGCCAAGTCAAATGGAGCTTTGGTGGAGCTCAGCCAAGGAGACACAACTACACAGAAATACATGCTGAGATATTCAGTGTGGGGAATGGGCTGATGTGTGTGGGGAGAGCGGCCAGCAGTTCAGGAGCATGGAGGGCAGGGCAGGCCACCAGAAGGGACAGGTGACGCTCCTAGGCTGCGCTGGCACTGCCATCTTTGGATGATGGTCTTCTGAGATGCCTCAGTGGGGCTCATAAGACCTTGCAATTGAACTGGCTGGCCTGGCTTTCTGAAATAGCCACCTGATTGTGAATTTCAGTCACACGCACAGAATGTCTTCCCAGCAACAGCCATATAGCTGGAGTCTGCAATCCTGCAATGCTAAAGCATCAAAAAACTATCATGGAGTTCTTTTTATTTTGCCTTCCACGTACACATTTAGAGCAACTATCCATTTTAGGCTGTCAATGTAAAAACAACTCTCACTAAAAAGGAGCTGAAAGATAGTTTATTCTAGAGCCAAATATGTGTGACCATGGCCCAGGGAACACAGATTTAGGTAACCCCAAATTCCATGTTCTCATACGGAAGAAGTTTCATGAAATTTTATAGTAACAAAAAAAGTCATAAATCAAGGCACTTTCCAAATACTTTGGTGGAGACATTAGCGAGGCGCATTAAAGCAGAGCAGAGCAAACTCTGCTACAGGCCTTGGATGTTGTCTGGTGACACGCAACCTTCAGGTCAGCTAAGTTAATACATTCCAAAGGAAAACTACCACTATGTTTGTACATCACAAATGATTTACCTAAAGGTCACATAGCTGTTAGGTCAGGTATACAGGAGGGCAAGAAATGGATATTAATGGGCTAAAGATGGCTCAGGATAACTTGGCCCTGGACTTGCAGCTTTCCAAACTCCGTAGTCACCGAGGTCCTCGTCAGTCTATCAGCCTTTGCAGATGCAGTTTCTTTCCAGGAAGTGTTACTCACAAGGCCGAACCACACACACTGGCTTCCTATTTTACAGGAGAGCAATGGGATTGAGACCAAACTCAGGCTTCAAGGTCCTTAGCTCAGGATCTGGTGAGGGTCCAGCCCGCACCTGTAGTGAGATAGGGCTCAGAGTGTGACCAGAGCTGCAGTAGACATGTCCAGGAGAGGCACGATGGCAGAAGGTGGCAGAAAGTGGCAGAAGGCCAGCTCTACCTTGCAGAGGAACAAGGGCAGGAAGAGAGGACGGGATCTGGCAAGCATGGTGGTCTCGTCTGATGGTCAGTGAGCAGCAGAACATCGCTGGCTGAGGAGGCAGTGGAGTGAAGCCTGGATCCAAGTCACTGGGGTGAGAACGGGAAGGCAGAATCCTGGCACAGACCTCACCCAAGCCAGCTCCTGATCTCAAATTCACTCTCCGAGTTCTGTTGCCTGAGGTCAACCACATTACGCAGGAAGCTTCGGGAATAAGTGATTCATGCATTTCAAATTGCATGCTGCTGTATGTAGCGTGATGGAAGCAGGCAGTGCCCAGCTCTTCTGAACCCAAGACGTTAGCCATTTCTGTCCTGTTGGCAGAACAATCAACCCCAGGTGGAAATGGGGTGTCACAGCATTTACCAGACTAAAATTAATATAAAGTTTTTTTTGGGTTTTGTTTTGTTTTTTTGTTTTTTGGCTTTTCGAGACAGGGTCTCCCTGTAGCCCCAGCTGTCCTGGAACTCACTCTGTAGACCAGGATGGCCTTGAACTCACAAAGATCTGCCTGCCTCTGCCTCCCAAGTGCTAGGATTAAAGGCGTGCACCACCATGCCCGGCAATATAAAGTTTTAATAAAGGATAAACACTCAGGGACAGAAACACAGCAGGCAAATTCTCAGAGAGAACTGCACCCCGTAGGGGGAGCGTAGCCCATGCGTAGAACTACCCAGCTTTGCCTCAGAGGCCATTTGAATGAAGCCAAATTTGAATAGAGGTCAAAAAGGCAGTTCTCTCTCTCTCTTCTCTCTTTCTCTTGCTCTTTTTTATCCTTTTGAGTTGGGGTTTCCCTGTAGCCCCAGCTGGCCTGAAATTTTATGTAGAGCAGGTTGGCCTCATTTTCACAGAGGTCTGCCTGCCTCTGCCTCCTGCATGTTGGGATAAAAGGCAGGAACCACCACTCCTGGCTTCGCTTCTTTATCTTGAAGTACTAAATCTTCTTTTAAATTTTATTTATTTTTGTATGTGTATGAATGTACTGTCTGCATGTAGGTTTGTGCACCCGTGTCGTGCAATGCCGCGGAGGTCAGAAGAGGGTCTCAGATTCCCCTGGAACTGGAGTTCTCCTGGAATTGGAGTTACAGACGGTTCTCAGCCGCCATGTGGGTGCTGGGGATNTTTGTGCACCCGTGTCGTGCAATGCCGCGGAGGTCAGAAGAGGGTCTCAGATTCCCCTGGAACTGGAGTTCTCCTGGAATTGGAGTTACAGACAGTTCTTAGCTGCCACGTGGGTACTGGGGATTGAACCCGGGTCCTCTGCAAGAGCAGTCGGTGCTCTTAACCGCTAGACTATCTCTCCAGCCCCCAAAGTACTAAATCTTTTAATCCATTTGTCCTCCCTGAGTCTGCTCAGGGAGGATTTGGGGTGAGGCACCAGGGCCCTTAGGAGTTAGGCTATAACTGTTTGTATAAGGCATCATGAGTCACATCAGAATCTAAGGTGTTAAGGTCTGTGTCCTAGACTGGGAGATTTTGTGTTTTATTTTGCTCCTTTCATTGTTGTCTTTTTCCCCCACAGTCCCTTTGTCTAGTGTGCCCTCATGGTACATGCTACCCCCATTACTCAGCAGGATGACCACATGGTCTAATAAGAGTAAGAAAGAGACCCCTAGGAGCAAGCTTTTTTTGAGATTGTGTGAATTACGGGTGGGAAGTGCTGGGCAGTGAAGTAAGTACCCCCCTCAAAGAACACCCCAAAGATCAACTCACAAGACACTGGGGCTTGCAGGACTACAAGGTCACTTCAAGGGCAGAGCTAACCTGAGGAGATTGACTCCTGGGAGTGCTTCTGTCCTGAATTATCTCCCAGCCAAGTCCAGTCCACCTCCTCTCCCATGTGACCCCAGCCTCTGATACTTTAATCTTTTCCCTTTCTTGAACTGGTCTGGGAGTGATCTTGACTTTGTCCCATTCGGCTATTACAATCAATTATGGCAAATTTACATATGCCTAGCTCCGACTATTCACTGGGCTGGTGACACCCACCCTGAGGGGTCTCAGCCCCTCAGCTGCATGGGAATCACCCCCTCCCTAGCTCTCCTCCCTGGAACTTCATGTCCTGCAGATTAGTGGTTGAAACTGTGGTAACTACTGCTTTTAGAGAGAAAGAGCCACGGGAGTTGCTGAATTTGGTGTGGAAGGTCTCTGTCCTCCCCACGAACATGCACATGCATGCACACACCTATACTCCACTCTCACACACTTGCACACACACAAATAATAGGAACAAATCTCATCCATCTCCTTGGTATTCAAATTTTCTTTGTCTATGGTAAATGCTAAAATAATACGTATACAAATACGTTTAAATACATTTTTTGTGCCTTACTATCAACAAATGCTTGCTTTGTATACCGATTTTATACACCTATATACTTGGGTTTTAATAGAAATTTCTTGAGTTTAAGTAGAAAAAGTTTAAGAAGTGCCAGGCAAGGTTACACTGTGGTAACAAGTTTAATATTCCTGGCTGACTGCAGTCACAGCTGTGCCACTGAAGAACCACGAGGCTCCTCAGACAAGATCTCCCTTGTTGGGGCACACCCTGGACTAATTATGTTTCATAGCCCCTACATATCACAAAATGATATGTTTTAGGAACTATAATAATAGAAAGGGAAGATCTGGTGAATGGACCACTGAGCACTAAAAGCTTTGGTCCAAAATGCCACACAGCTCTTTTGTTCTCATTTGGTTGGTGGACAACACAACCTGGTCCACCTTCAAGTCAAAGAAGCACCATGTGCTGACTCTGTGGAAGTGGAGGGTGTGAGGTGTTGAGTCAAGGAGGGTACTAGGCATCAAGGAGGGTACTAGGAATCGAGGAGAGTACTACGAATCAAGGAGGGTACTAGGAATCAAGGAGGGCACTAGGAGTCAAGGAGGGTACTAGGAGTCAAGGAGGGTACTAGTTATCAAGGAGGGTACTAGGAGTCAAGGAGGGTACTAGGAATCAAGGAGGGTACTAGTTATCAAGGAGGGTACTAGGAATCAAGGAGGGTACTAGGAATCAAGGAGGGTACTAGGAATCAAGGAGGGTACTAGGAATCAAGGGGGGTACTAGGAGTCAAGGAAGGTACTAGGAATCAAGGGGGGTACTAGGAATCAAGGAGGGTACTAGGAGTCAAGGAGGGTACTAGGAGTCAAGGAGGGTACTAGGAGTCAAGGAGGGTACTAGGAGTCAAGGAAGGTACTAGGAATCAAGGGGGTACTAGGAATCAAGGACGGTACTCTGGGAGTCAAAGAATGCCTGAAGCTGCAGGCTAAAGAGAAATGGTGATTGGCCTGTAGCCAAAAGGCGGTGGCTGAAGAACACAGTGTGCTTTCTTCAGTAACTTTTAAGATGATAGGCTATGCTACTCTTTCAAGCTCGTGAACAGAGCATGCTAGATATGGAATGGTATGCATGGACACATAATCTGTCTGCTGATTGGCCCACTACTGTTATAAATGTTCTTGGTTTCTAGGATGTGGTTGTTGAAGGAAGCAGCACCATTAAAAGAATCTGCAACAAACAATTAGACATATGATCATTCCCAGTCCACCTCCGATGATCCAGCACTGCTGGATGGTCCAAGTGATGGCCTGTATGGGGAGCCTTTGAAGCACTTTGGTTTCATTGGCACGGCAGTAAGTACTGAGGAACCCTGCAGGTAAAAGCTCTGGCCAGTGTGTTATAGGGAGCAGGGAAATAAACAAAATGGGCTCAGAAATATCAAGAAATCAGATGAGTAGAGTCATAAAAGACTTGTTAAAGTCCAATGGGACTAGTATAAAAGATAGTATGGCAAAAACTTATGTGGAAACCATGGTAAAGGTGAGTCCATGGTTTCTGGAAGAGGGTTTTTTTTTTAACGTTCCTCATTGGGAACAACATAAAAAAGACTTAGAAAGACAAGAAGATTTAGAGCCACTTCCCAAGAGAACATTTCCAATGTGGCAGTTATTTAGAGAATGCCTTAGCTCTTCCAAGCCTACAGTTAAGTCTCAAATCTCCTGAGGAAAGGAAACCCTGGAGGAAGTAAGAGAGCCGGAATTCCAAAGAAATGGAGAGGAATCAGAGGGAGAAGAATTAAGCGGGGATGAGTTAGAACAACGTTCAGAAAAGAGCCCACTTCGAATGAAGCCTCCACCCCGCCCATGGGGAGAGAGAAAACAAGACAGAGGGAGGTCATTGGCCTCCGTCTGGGACGTTGATGAGGTCAGCACCTGTATACAGAGACTATTCAAAGTTAGCAGTGACTCCGAAAGGAAATGGGAATGGTCTGTCACAGAGGACCAGAATCTACAAAGATATCACCAGCCGCTAGATTTCAAATCAATTAAACAATTAAAAGAAGCTGTGGCCACTTAAGGTCCTCAGGCACCTTTCACTGTTAGCATGCTGGAAACCCTGGCTAGTATGAATTTATGCCCTGAAGATTGGAAAAGATTATGTAGAGTGGTCCTCTCTGGTGGTTCATATTTGGTTTGGAAGACCACCTGGCAGGAGCCGTCTATGGAAACTGCCCGCAGAAATGCTGCAGCAGGGGTTCCACAAAGAGACATAAACATGCTCACCGGTGAGGGTGATTATGCCGCCCTGGCAGCCCAAATACAATCCGGGAGTTTACGCTCAAATTGTTGCGGTCGCTATGCGAGCTTGGAAATCTATTCAAGGAGTAGGTGATTTACAGGGACAACTATCAAAAGTGATTCAAGGAGCAAATGAGCCTTATGCAGATTTTGTAGACAGACTAATCCAAACAGCAAGTAGAATATTAGGAAATGTGGACCGGGCCACGCCGCTGATTAAGCAGTTGGCATATGAACAGGAAAACAAATGGAGTAGAGAAGCCATTCGGCCATGGAAGAACAGAGATCTCTCTACTTACATTAAGGTTTGCATAGATATTAATGATGCCACGGTCACAGGGGCTGTGATTGCTGCTGAGACACGTGGAGTTTCTCAACTAGGATCAGGAAGCAGAGCTAGACCTAAGTCTTGTTTCAATTGTGGGCAACCTGGACATATGAGGAAAAGTTGCCCCCAAAATAGGGGAAATTCTTTCCCTCAGTCACAATTGCGCCCCCCAAGTGTATGTCCAAAATGTAAAAGAGGAAGACACTGGGCTAATGAATGTAAAGCTAAAACTGATTCGGAGGGATGTTCTATTCTTCCATTTTCAAAAAATGGGAAAATGGGCCCATTACCTCAGGGCCCCCAAATGGATGGGGCAGCCACACACTTGACTCCACCAATTTACCCAATACAGATGATCCCTCATCACAATCCCTTCCTACCATTGACTCCCTCTGCCGAGGAACCAAGGGAGTGCAGGATTGGACCTCTGTGCCACCTCCCGACTTGTATTAACACCAGATATGGGAGTACAGTTGATGGCTACAGGGATTAGGGGACCACTACCTCCGGGAACTGTAGGTTTACTTCTTGGGCATAGCTCAAAAATATTAACTGGCCTTTTTGTCCTCCCGGGGGTTACTGATTCAGACTACCCAGGTGAAATTCAAATTATGGTTAATTCCCCCAAAGGCATATCTGTCATTAATCTTGGAGACCTCACTGCACAATTAGTGTCACTACCTAGTGCAGCACAACAAACTAAAGCAATTCCCCAATCCCGAGGAAATAGGGGCTTTGGATCTACAGGAAAACGATCTATGGTTTTTTGGTCTATGAATTGTAACAATAGGCCTATAAAGAAGCTTATCGTCCAAGGCATCCCAATTACTGGGCTTTTAGATACTGGGGCAGATACTTCTGTTATTGCCCTCCAAGACTGGCCAAAGGGCTGGCCTATACAAAAATCAACAGCCACTCTGAGGGGCCTGGGGTATTCCCCAGGTCTCCTGATAAAAGTTCCAAAGTTTTACAGTGGAAAGATGATGAATATCATTCAGGTCTATTCCAACCTTATGTTCTCAGTTCCCTGCCTGTGACCTTGTGGGGGCGAGATATTTTAAGTCAAATGGAAGTCCGTCTTACCATAGATGAGCCTACAGTTGCTACAAAGTTAATGAAACAACAGGGTTTTATATACCTGGAAAAGGATTAGGAAAACGTCTTCAGGGAATGACAGAACCAATTATTCCTAAACAAAAAACTGATAGACATGGGATATGATATCCTTTTTCTTAGGGGCCACTGATCAAATACAACCACTGAAAATTACTTGGATATCTGATGACCCTGTCTGGATCCTTCAGTGGCCCCTATCCCAGGAAAAGATCCAGGCAGCACATGTGCTGGTTAGCGAACAATTGAAAAGGGGACACATAGTGCCTTCAACCTCCTCATGGAATTCTCCTATATTTGTTATTAAGAAAAAATCAGGAAAATGGCATCTTCTCCAGGATTTGAGAAAGGTCAATGAAACAATGGTTCTCATGGGTCCCACACAACCTGGACTCCCTAACCCTGCTGCAATTCTTAAGAATTTTCACATCATTGTTATAGACATCAAAGATTGTTTCTTTAGTATTTCATTATGTACTGAGGATGCTCCCAGATTTGCTTTTTCAGTTCCTAGTACTAATTGCATGACTCCTAACCAGAGATTTCATTGGGTTGTTCTCCCGCAAGGAATGGCTAACAGCCCCACTATGTGTCAGGTATTTGTAGATTCTGCCTTGCAACCATTTAGACTCCAGTTTTCTCAAATATTGGTGATCCATTATATGGATGACATTCTTTTAGCCCATAGAGACAAGATATTATTACAAACAGCCTTTACAGCCCTTAGTCAACAATTACAACATCATGACCTTTATATAGCTCCTGAAAAGGTACAAGAAACCTTACCTATAAAATATTTAGGTTACACTATCATGGATACATTACTTAAACCTCAAAAGGTCTATCTTAATACATCCCATCTAAAAACATTAAATGATTTCCAAAAATTACTGGGGGACATAAACTGGATATGACCCACTCTACGACTTACAACTCATGATCCCAAGCCTTTATTTGACATCTTAAGAGGAGACCCCCATCCAATTTCCCCTAGGGATATCACTCTAGAAGGAAAAAAGGCCTTGACTTTGGTAGAAGAGGCTCTTGAAAAGGCTCATTGTATAAGAATTGATATTACAAGCCAGTCTGGTGGCGCACGCCTTTAATCCTAGCACTTGGGAGGCAGAGGCAGGCGGGTCTTTGTGAGTTCAAGGCCAGCCTGGTGTACAGAGTGAGTTCCAGGACAGCTGGGGCTTACAGGGAGACCCTGTCTCGAAAAGACCAAAAAAAAAAAATTGATATTACAAAACCAATACAGTTCATAATTCTGTCCTCCCCACATTCTCCCACTGGAGTATTATGGCAAAATGGACCCTTAATGTGGATCCCTAATCACTCTATTCATAGTAAACATATCACTGACTATCCTGAGACAATAGTCCAAACCATTTTTGCTGGCCTCACACAATGTTTGAGAGTTTTTGGTAAGCATCCTGATGTTATAATTACTCCTTATACTACAACTCAACTCCAATGGTTATATAACAATTCTGACAGCTGGGCCATCCTCAAATGCACTACTAATATTCTAATTGAGTGCCATTTTCCGAAGTCACCTCTCCTTACATTTTTCAGTCAACACCCAGTAATCTTCCCTAAGGTTATATCACAACATCCACTTCCTAATGCTTTGACTGTATTCACAGATGGATTGTCTAATGGAATTGCTGCAGTTGTTACCCAAGGAGAGTCAAAAACTTTCCACACTCCATATTCATCTGCGCAACTAGTTGAATTAACTGCAGTAATTACAGTTCTTGAAACTTATTCTACACAATCCCTCAATGTCTTCACTGACAGCAAATACATTGTTCAAGCTGTTCCTCATTTAGAAACTGCAGGAACTATTTCCCCATCCACATCAGCCCATACCTTATTCTTGCAAATTCAAAGACTATTATGGGCCAGAAAAGAAAAGTTATTCATTGGACATATCCGGGCTCATACTGGATTATCGGGCCCATTAAGTAGGGGTAACACTATGGTTGACTTGGCTACAAAGCCTGTTGTCCTACTTTCTATAGAAGAACAAGCAACATATTTTCACAAATTATTTCATGTCAATTCAACTACCATCCTAGCACTTGGGAGGCAGAGGCAGGTGGATCTTTGTGAGTTCAAGGCCAACCTGGTCTACAGAGTGAGTTCCAGGACAGCTGGAGCTACAGGGAGACCCTGTCTCGAAAAGACCAAAAAAAAAAAAAAAGAGCTAAATTTCACTTAACTAAAGAACAGGCCCAACACATAGTAAAGAACTATCAAACCTGTGACCCTTGACTACCGGTCCCTCATTATGGGGTCAATCCTAAGGGACTACAACCTAATCATCTATGGCAAATGCATGTCACTCATGAGCCATCTTTGGCACTCTGAAATATATACATGTTTCAGTGGACGCTTTTTCGGGATTCATTCATGCTTCCCCTCATTCAGGTGAAAAAATAAGGGATGTCATTGCTCATTGTTTACAAACATTTGCCATACTTTGTGTTCCCAAAGTCATCAAGACAGATAATGGGCCTGCCTATTCTTCATCTGCTCTCTCCCGGTTCTGTCGAACTTTCGATATTACTCATAAAAGTGGTATATCATATAATCCACAAGGACAAGCCATCGTGGAGTGCAGTCTTCAAACTCTAAAAAACATGCTCATGAAACAAAAAGGGGGAGATGTCTGTAGAAACCCTAGAGAGAGACTAAATCTTGCTTTATTTACTTTAAAATTTTTGACCTTGGACAAGGAAGGCAGCACTGCTAGTGAGCGTCACTGGAACCCTCAAGGACAGAAAAACCCCTAGTCATGTGGAAGGACGTGTTGCTTAATAAATGGAAGGGTCCAGATCCAGTATTGATCTGCAGCCGAGGCAGTGCTTGTGTCTTTCCTCAGGACGAAGAGGTCCCTCGATGGATTCCGGAATGGCTGATTATACAGATAAGCCCACTGATAGACAATCAGGATGATGCCAGGGATGACGGCAATGTGGATCCTAGATGCTAACCTATCTAGAAAAATTGTAAAATCCCTTGCAATGCAGAGACAAAGTCTTGTACAACAAACAGGGAAACCCTTTACTGCTGAGAATTTGTTTTTAGCCATGTGTGTTTTACTTACTGCTATTTCTTTTGGCCAAGCAGTAAAGGTAAGTTATTGGGCTTATATTCCTAATCTTCCTATGTTAGAACCTATGTATTGAGGGGATATGGATTTACTAGTTTATGCTACTCCAAAGATTCTCTCTCCACCATGGAATGATCTTCCTTCTTTTAACATTAATGATGGTACTAAATATAATTTTACTCATGCAATGGAAAAGATTCCCATTTGTTTAGGCTCTGGTGAATTTTGCTTGTCCTTGGTGTACCAACACTGGTTATTGCCAGGAGTAAATATAACCAGAAGCCAGACATGCTTACAGCGACTTTCTGCATGGTCTGTAAATCAGACATGGGATAATGTTATTAGAGAAATAGAATTTTATTACCAAATTGCCCTGATTTTACTTATATTGGATTAATATATAAGCCATTTATATGGTCTGAATGCTTAGGTAAATTTGGAAAAATTATTAAAAACCAATGGGTCAATTGGGGACCATATGGGCTCTTCATTAATACTTGTTCAGAATGGAATACTATTACTTGTGATTTGCTTAAAACCACCAGAATGACTGAGGACATGAAGCAGAGTGACACTGTCTCTGCTAAGCAATTAATGGCTCGGGGTGATGGTGGTATTGCAGACAATCGATTGGCCATTTTGACCTCTCCTACTACAGTGCAGACTCATCTGTGGAAATTGGCTGCAGCTATCAAACCAATACAAATGTTTAATGGAAGTTTTTCTGGGACTGCTCAGTCAGCTGCCACCTATAATTTTACTAATTTTATTTTTTTTTCTTCTTTATTTTTTCCCATAAATTTATTTTTATTTTTTTAACAAATCTAGACCCGTGTCCCCCCCATTCCCCCACCCTACCAGAGCTCATGCATTCTGCCAAACATGCTTTTCATCTCTTTCTCAGTCTTTCTCAATATTCTCCATGAGGAAGTTGACTGTTTTGAGCAGAAGTTCACTGTTTCAGTCAGTTCTTCGATGCAGTCCTTTCTGTTGTTGTTGTTGTTGTTGTTTTTGTTGTTGTTGTTTCCAATATGCATCACTCCCAACTGCTTTGGACAAAAGCTCAAGGGGCCATGCACAAGAAATACTTACAACTAGGTAATTGGCACTAGCATCCACAGATGAGGGATACCATTCGTCGTTTGTTTTTCTGGGACTGTGTTACTTCACTCAGCATGATGTCCTCTAGCTCCAGCCATTTTCCTGCAAAGCTCATGATGTCATCTTTCTTTACTGCTGCATAGAACTCCATTGTGTAGATGTACCACATTTTCTCTATCCACTCATCAGTTGAGGGGCATTTGGGTTGGTTCCAGCTCCTTGCTATTGTGAAGAGAGCTGAAATAAACATGGCCGTGCATGTATCTCTGCGGTGGGGTGAGTCTTGAGGGTACATGCCTAGGAGTGGTATGGCTGGGTCGGGTGGCAAGTTCATTCCAAGTCTTCCAAGGGTTCTCCACACTGCTTTCCATAGTGGCTGTACGAGTTTACATTCCCACCAGCAGTGGATGAGTGTTCCCCTTTCCCCACAACCTCTCCAGCACTTGGTATCATTTGTTTTCTTGATCCTAGCCAGTCTTATTGGAGTAAGATGATATCTTAAAGTGGTTTTCATTTGCATTTCCTTAATGATTAGTGATGTTGAACACTTCTTGAGGTGTTTCTCAGACATCTCTAATTCCTCACTTGTGAAGTCTCTGTTCAGTTCTTTGCTCCATCTATTGAGTGGGTCATTTGTTTTCTTTTTTCTTTGTTTTTTGAGTAGTTTATATATTCTGGAAATCAATGCTTTGTCAGATGTATCTGCAGTGAAGGTTTCCTCCCACTCTGTGGGATTTCTCTTCACTTCCTTGATTGTTTCTTTTGATGTACAGAAGCTTTTGAGTTTGATGAGGTCCCATTTGTCAATTGTCGACCTTAATTCTTGTGCAGCTGCTGTCTGATTTAGGAAGTCTTTTCCTACGCCTATGTCTTGTAGTCTGCTGCCAACTTTTTCTTCTATCACCTTCAGAGTTTGGGGTTTCACGTTGAGGTCTTTAATCCATCTGGAGTTGACTTTTGTACAGGGTGAGAGGTAGGGGTTTAATTTCATTCTTCTACAAGTGGTGATCCAGTTTTGCCAACACCACTTGCTGAAGATGCTGTCTTTTCTCCATTGTGGTTTCTTGGCCCCCTTGTCAAATATGAGATGGCTGAAATTGTATGTGCTCAGATTTGGATCTTCGGTTTTGTTCCATTGGTCAACAGGTCTGTTTTTGTGCCAGTACCAGGCTGTTTTTATGACTATAGCCCTGTAGTATAGTTTAAAATCTGGTATAGAGATCCCTCCTGTGTAGCTCTTTTCACTCAGGATTGATTTGGCTATTCGGGGTCTTTTGTTTCTCCAAATGAATTTAAGAACTTTTGTTTCCAAGCCTGTGAAGAAACTCTTGGGGATTTTGATTGGGATTGCATTAAATCTATACAAGAGTTTTGGTAAAATGGACATTTTTACAATGTTAATTTTCCCAATCCATGAGCATGGGAGGTTTTTCCATCTTCTGAGGTCTTCTTCAATTTCTTTCTTTAAGGGTTTAAAATTTTTGTTGTAGAGGTCTTTGGTGTCTTTGGTTAGGTTTGTTCCTAGGTATCTTATTGTTTTTGAGGCTATTGTGAGTGGGAAGGTCTCTTTGAATTCTTTCTCCAGTTGCTTGTTCTTGGTGTAAAGAAAGGCCATTGATTTTCTAAGGTTAATTTTGTATCCTGCCACTTTGCTGAAGCTGTTAATCGTTTCTAGGAGTTTTCTGGTGGAGTTTTTTGCATCCCTTAAGTAAACAATCATATCATCAGCAAATAGGGATAGTTTGACTTCCTCTTTTCCAATTAGTACTCCTTTAATATCCTTTTCTTGCCTTATTGCTCTAGCAAGTGTTTCAAGCACTATATTGAAGAGGAGTGGTGACAGGGGGCAGCCTTGCCGAGTTCCTACCTTTAAAGGGAATGTTTCTGTCATTTCCCCATTTAGGATGATATTGGCTGTGGGTTTCCTGTATATGGCTTTGATTACATTGAGGAATGATCCCTCCAATCCAATTCCTTCTAGGACTTTAAGCATGAAGGGATGCTGGATTTTGTCAAAAGCTTTTTCAGCATCAATTGAGATGATGGTGTGGTTTTTGTTTTTGATTCAGTTTATGTGTTTGATGATGTTTATTGATTTTCATATGTTGAACCCTCCCTGCATCTCTGGTATGAATCCAACTTGGTCATAATGGATAATCTTCTTGATGTGAATTTTACTATTTTTAGTAGTACTAATATTACTGCTTGTGTACCTTTACCTTATGTAATTCTTATAGGAACTTTCAGTTTTTCATCTAATATTTCCTGTGTTGAATGTAGACTATTTTCCTGTATTAATACCTCTGTTAGTCTAAATGGTAATGAATCTTTAATGATTTTACAACAAAAAACTCACATTTGGATGCCTATAAATCTTGGTAGGCCTTGGGCTCATGATCCTCTAGATCCTGTAATTTTGGAATATTTTTTTTTAATTTTATTTATTTCTGTATGTGTATGAATGTACTGTCTGCATGCAAGCCTGTGCACCCGTGTCGTGCAACGCCGCGGAGTTCAGAAGAGGGTCCTGGATTCCCCTGGAACTGGAGTTCTCCTGGAATTGGAGTTTCAGACAGTTCTCAGCCGCCATGTGGGTGCTGGGGATCGAACCCGGGTCCTTTGTAAGAGCGGTCGGAGCTCTTAACCATTAGGCCATCTCTCCAGCCCCAATTTTGGAATATTTTTAAAGAAGATTTTAAAGCATATTAAGTGCATGATAGGAATTGTTGTTGCTATAATTTTGAGCCTTATTGCAGTTACTACAACTGCTGCTGTATCTGGTATTGCTTTACATACTGCTATTCAAATTAAACATTTTGTAGAGCAATGGCATAAAGATTCTTATACTATGTGGTCCCATAAAGTTTAAATTGATTCACGTTTACAAACTGTTAAAGCAAATGGTAGGGTGGTTAGGAAAGAAAATGTTGTTGTTGCAAGAACAATTGCATCTTAGATGTGATTGGAACTCAACTACTTTCTGTATTACTGAATTACAATACAATGAAACTATTATAAAATGGAAGGAGTTTCAAACTTATTTACACAGTAATACATCAGTGAAGGCAAAAATTATGAAACTTAGAGGAGAAATTGAGGATACTTTTACTAAAAGTATGTTTAATGAGGATGCTGCTACTGTTGCACAAATATTTGCTGATAAACTTACAGGATTGGATCCAAAAGGAATGTTACAAAGTATAACTCATACTGCTGGAGGCATGTTTGGAGTTCTAGCCATTGTAATTAGTCTATTTGGATTGTTCTATCTTTGTTGTATTAAGTCAAATCAAGAAAATATAAATTCAGTCTGGATGAAACTTCTTACATTAAAAACTAATAAAAGAGAAAGTTGTGGAAAAACAGACATGGCTTAAGACGCAGGCTCTTTCTGAGGTTACTTCGGGTGTAACTATGAGAAACAGAATGCTTGGCAAACCAAGCATAGCAGGAGGCATACCTCCTGCACTGTTTTTTCTATGTTTACCGGCAAGATGTTCTCTGAGATAAGGAAGTAGCTCTTGGGCATGTTCTGTTTCCAAGAAAAAATGATTAATACCAAAAATTGTTGAAAGGTTTCTTAGAGATTGAATCCCAGGACGTTATGTATTGCTTGGTTTCTTAGAGACTGTATTTCAAGATCTTGTGTATTACCTGGTTTCTTAGATACTGTAATCTCTATCCTAGTAGTCTAAGTACCCATCACTAACCTAAAACGATGGACTAATCATCTATGGACTATACTGGGATTGGAAAAACAATGAACTGGTTTGGGTCCTATTACAGTTTAGCTTTACTGCTCTAGAGAATGGAGGGAGCGCTGGAATATGGCTCACCCAGTTAGATGGCTGGTAGTCAAAGACAGGTAAGTCCACATCCTAGACTGATCAACCTAAGACAGGACCCTGATGCTTAGTCAGTAATCTGATGACGGGTAAGACAGTCCTGAGACGTAGAGACACCTAAGACAAGCACGGTCTATCTTGAGTGTGTGGTAGCCCCACGGCTCACTCCCCTATTGCATAGATTTAAAAAAAGGGGGGGAGGGGAACTGTGGGAGTCAAAGAATGCCTGAAGCTGCAGGCTAAAGAGAAATTGTGTTTGGCCTGTAGCCAAAAGGCGGTGGCTGAGGAACACAGTGCGAATGCTTCAGTAACTTTTAAGATGATAGGCTATGCTACTCTTTCAAGCTTGTGAACAGAGGATGCTAGATAGGGAATGGTATGCATGGACGCATAATCTGTCTGCTGATTGGCCCACTACTGTTACAAAAGTTCTTGGTTTCTAGGCTGTGGTTGTTGAAGGAAGCAGCACCATTAAAAGAATCTGCAACAAAAAATTAGATGTGTGATCATTCCCAATCTGCCTCCCATGATCCAGCGCTGCTGGATGGCGCAGATACTAGGAATCAAGGAGGGTATTAGGAATCAGGAGGGTACTAGGAATCAAGGAGGGTACTAGGAATCGAGGAGGGCACTAAGAATCAAGGAGGGCACTAGGAGTCAAGGGGGGTACTAGGAATCAAGGAGGGTACTAGGAATCGAGGAGGGTACTAGGAATCGAGGAGGGTACTAGGAATCGAGGAGGGTACTAGGAATCATGGGAGGTACTAGGAATCAAGGAGGGTACTAGGAATCGAGGAGGGTACTAGGAATCAAGGAGGGTACTAGGAGTCAAGGTGGGTACTAGGAATCGAGGAGGGTACTAGGAATCAAGGAGGGTACTAGGAGTCAAGGGGGTACTAAGAATCAAGGAGGGTGCCATGTCTGCACACTGCCTGCCTGGACCAAGCTGTGATGAATTCCAGCCAGATGTGCCCTAAGCCCCAGCTCTGCCTCTCACAGAGAAGTCATTCCATCTCCCAAGTCAGTTCTTTCTGTGTAAGATGAGGGGTGCCCACTCTTCCTGGTGCGGCTCCATGGAGCTAATGTACTTGCATGCACTTTGAGGACACCAAGCATTAGCTGCTCATTGTCAAAAGTATTAGAAGCCCTTCAAAATTTAGTAGAAGAGAGTGCTTGGGTTTCCAAACAAACAGCAAAGCACAAAAATACCCTCATGGGAAATATTTCTATCAGTTAGGATTAGAGAAGAGATTGGTTTTCCATTTGGTCTTCCATCTGATGCAAGACTACACTCTGTGTGTATGTGTGTGTGTGTGTGTGTGTGTGTGTGTGTGGTCTCAAAGATTGGCCTCAGGGCCTTGTACATGCTAGGTAAGTGTTCTGTTACTGAATTACATCATCCAGTTTTTTTTTTTAACTTAAAAACATTTTTTTTAAAACATGTCTTACCAAGTTTCCAAGGATGGCCTTAAACCAGCTCTGCAACAAAGGCTGGCTTTCAACTTCCTACCCTCCTACCTCAGCCTCTGAGTAGCTAGAGGGGACAGGCCTGTGCCACCAGGCCTGGCTTGTTCTTCCATTCATGAGTTTACTGTGCACACATTGAAGGTTCAGGAAGTAATCAAGCAGAGGGGATGAATTATCTTTTGTTAGCAATGAAGTTGGTATTAGAAAACATGCCATTGAGGTGAACAGGATCTCTCAACACTGAATCTAGAATTGCAGCAGATGCCTCTGAAATCATTTTAGTGTGGCATGTAGACCAGGGAATGGGCAAATCACTTCTCAGCCCCTCATTGCTAAATACACAATGGGCTCAAGGCCTACCACATGCTGTTGTGTAGACTGTGCACAGCATGACTCAAGCAGGCCTTAGAGTCTGTGCTAGCCCGTCCCCACAACAACCCATCCCCAGCCTGCCAAATTCAGTCAGGCAGGGCTGGAAGGACTGCACCCAGAGTTCCTTTGTAGAAGCATGGGTGATGTCCTGGGAGGTGAACTGCTTTAAGGCGTTAGTATAACACAGGACTGTCTCTCCATCTATGAAGATGTGCACACTCACAGCTGAACTCTGCAAGTAATTTCAGAGGTGATGGAACTGTCTGAAGCTGGCTCTGCTGAGCAGGGTGAGAATTCCTCCCTCTCTGCTGCTGATATGCATTCTGGTAGCATTGCAGGGTTTTTCTGGTTGTATCCTAGGAAATGTGTGAAGGGTAAGGTTGAAAGAAAGGACCACTCCCACGGTCCTCCAAGTGAAGAGCCAGGCCAGACAACAGAGGCAAAAAGTCACGGTGGTCACGAGGTCAGGCTTCAGATTATGGGCAGATTCATCTCTCTCTTTTGACATTTAAAAATCACTGAGATATTTTTATATTTAAAGGGAAGAAAGCAAGAGGTGAATGCACTGTGTGATGTCTGCACCGTCGGCATTTCCAGAGAATGGCTTTTCTCTGTAGAGGCAAGGAGCCCTGCCTCACCTCCTGGCTTGCCATTTCGGCTGGCTCTCTCATGGTCACTGTTCCCAGTGGTCTCTGCTGTTCAGTGCTTGGTTCTGACCCCAAACGGAGGAAAGTTCTACCATCTGGACTTCCGTCTAGATCCCTCATTGAGTCTCTGCTTATCCACCATGTATTGGTTCCTTTTCGAGTTGCTATGACCAAATTCCTGACAAGAAGCAATTTAAGGAAGGAAGGATTTATCCTGGCTCCTGGTTCAGAGAATACAGCCCATCTCGGGGAGGGGAAGGCATGGCGGCAGGCAGAACCATGGAGCAGCTTTGTGCTTGTTCAGTGCACAGATCAGGAGGCAGAGAGTGTCCAGGAGTGGGGGCGGGGCCAAGCCCCAGAGACCCAGGTCCTTTGCACGGCTCTACTTCCTAAAACAAAGTTCCTTAAACCGTGTATCTTCAAATGTGGAGTCACAAAATCTGGCAGCAGTAAGAGTTTTCTGAAGTGAAATAGCAAACTATCAGGACTTGGCAATTGAGCATGTGGGAGTCATGTGACATTGATTCTCCAGGTAGACTGGGGTTGCAAGCCTCATAACACACATTAGATTTTGGTGATCCGCTGTCTTAACAGGGTCTGTTAACTGTGCATATGGGGTGTCTGGCTACAGTCCACGTCTCACTCTGAAACCAAGCAGCTCATCCAAAAGAGACATGCTGGAATCTGCAATGAGCTTTGACTCCACCAGCTTTTGTTTGTCTGGGAAAGTTTTCATCTCGTTAACGTCCAAGGACACCTTTGTCTCCGAGTCTCCGTGTCCTGTTTTATTCTGTCAGCACTTTGTGGCATCCTCCTCTCTGTCAACTCACAAGGTCTCTGCTGACAAGTCTGCTCACAGCCTTATAGAGATTCCTTGACATGTGACAAGGCTCATTCATTTTGACACCACTGAAATTATGTCTTTTTACATTTTTGTTATTGTATCTGTGATGTCTTTGGCTGAAGCCTGTTTGGGTCCTCTGAGGCACGCCCACAGCCATTCCGCTCTCCCTAGATGGAGGACATTGTTAGCCGGGGTTTTTCTCTAAGCTCTAGGCTCCGCCCTCTCTCTTCCCCTCCCCGGACCTACACAGCGTTGGTGCGTTACCTTGATCGTGCGCCATGACTCTTGTCAGCTTTCTTCCATCATCTTCAGTCTTTTTCCTTTTTCCCCCTGGACTGGACACTTTCACATGATCTTTGTTTTCTTCTGCTTGATCAAGGGATTGTTGAGATTAAACATAGTGTGCTTTCATTTTATGTCTTAGAGTCTTCACCTCCAGGATTTTGTTTTTACTGCTTCACTCTCTTTACTGAACTGTCAGTGTTGCTTGTACACTGCTAGCCCAGCATCTTTGCACCATCTGCCCATGTTTTCTTATAGCTTGCTGAGCTGCCTTAAAGCAATGATTTTGAATTCTTTGTCAGCCCACAGGTCTCTTTCTTTGGGGGTATGTTACTGATATTATTTTGTTACTCTGGTAGCTTTTCGCTGAGTCCTTTTCCATGACCCCTGGAAGTTGTGTTACTGTTTGCACATTTGAAGAAACAGCCATCTCTTTCTGGTCGTTACTGATAATCTTCAGTACAGAAACACACCAGTCATCCTAGTGAGGTATTCTGAGGGTCTCTCAAATCTTTTTAATGGAAATGCCTGGTCCAAAATTTCATGTTTCTTCTCAGAAGAAATTATGTTTGTGTGTCTCTTGACCAAGTCTGAGAGCCTCTCATTTTTTTTCTCCAGGATGATAGCTCTGAAATGCTCAATTTTGTGAGCTTTTCCCCAGTCTTGTCACGTTGAAATGCACTTACCATCCACAGGGCACATCTGGGAGATGGCCGGAGGGAGGTGTAGCAGGCAGGGAACCGAAGCATAGAAAGTCTGTATATTATATAAGGAACCTTAGGAACTGCTTTTTTAATATGGACACAGTTTGACCATGAGACTTTTACTTAAGTTTGCAACCAAAAAGTTCACTCTCTATAGTGCAAACAAGCTCACTGAACCATGTGTGTGGCTGCCTCTGTGTCCAGGGTTCTTGCCCTTTCTGGTCACTAGCTCCAAGGCCGTTAGTGAGGGAGCGTGGCCGCAGCAGAAACAGGGAGGTGGCTTCTGGAGCGCAGTGAGATCAAAGAGAGATCTGGGAGTCGGTGTCAGAGGGCCAAAAAAATGAATTTATTGCAGGACTTTTAGAGTCTTCTATAGTAGCTCTGGTGGGCTCTTAACAAGGACAGGGGGTGGGGTGAGGACGGGGACAAAAAGGAAGTCTACGTGCACTTTACAGTGGCCAAGTTTCATACCGTTTGTTTCCCGAGATTAAGCTTTTATGGCAGATGTACCATTTGGTTTCCAAGCCTAAAAGGGTGTGTGTGTGTGTGTGTGTGTGTGTGTGTGTGTGTGTGTGTGTGCTGGAGTGACATAGGAATCCTACACCTCGGAGTTACATTCCCTGAGGGATAGGCTACAGGCATGCAGTGTCCACCAGGCAAGTGGGAGCTGGCTTTAGCTCCGTCCAGCCTTCTAGGTTATTGGGGTAAAGCTAGCTCACTTGAAATATCAGGCCCCTATGTGTTCCTCTGTAATCTGGACATATAATGCCAATCCCTCAGGACCCCTGAACCCAACTTTGTCCTCCACCCAAAATAGCGGATCAATGTGGGGTGCTTGTTTAACAAATAGAAGCTCTGGAACAGTCTGCTATTCTTGTTGAAAGCAGTAAGAATAACTGAGGTCTGCTTGATAGCATGTATGAGGTATTTTAGATCTAAGGACCAAAGAACAAAATCCTCTAACAAGGGTGAGCCATGCATGGTAGTGTACACCTTTAATCCCAGCACTTCAGAGGCAGAAGCAGAGGATTTCTATGAGATCAAGGCTAACCTGGTCTACATAGTGAGTTCGAGGCTAGCTGGGGCTACAGAGAGACCCTGCCTCAAAAAGACCAAAAAAAAAAAATGGTAGGGAAGACCCTAGCTCCTATTTCCCAAATTATTGCTGGAGAGACATGGTGCTCAATGCAGAGTTCTGTGATGCATCTGAAGGACCAGGTTCTCAGTCCACTCTTGGACTTAAGCTTTTAAGAGGCAGGCTGTTTCTTTGTCAGGTACAGCTGAGTAGTCAGGGAAGGACGGACACAGTCCACACTGACCAGCACAGACTTTCCCTCAGACCTGTGTACCAGAAGGTGCTGCCCCCCTGGGGAAGGGTCTTCTCACCTCAGCTAATCCTTCCTGAAAATTCCTCCTAGATCTATCCAGAGGCATCTCTTGATTCCAGAACCCCTCAATGGAGATTAACCATTGCTGAAGGGAAGGTGAAGTATTCAGAGCATTTGGAGCATCTGTGGGGAGCATAGGTGGCATGTCCCCACCACTCACAGGAGGCTGTGTGGACCCTGGTGGCATGTCCCCACCACTCACAGGAGGCTGTGTGGACCCTGGTGGGATGTCCCCACCACTCACAGGAGGCTGTGTGGACCCTGGTGGCATGTCCCCACCACTCACAGGAGGCTGTGGGGACCCCGGTGGGATGTCCCCACCACTCACAGGAGGCTGTGTGGACCCTGGTGGCATGTCCCCACCACTCACAGGAGGCTGTGGGGACCCTGGTGGGATGTCCCCACCACTCACAGGAGGCTGTGTGGACCCTGGTGGCATGTCCCCACCACTCACAGGAGGCTGTGGGGACCCCGGTGGGATGTCCCCACCACTCACAGGAGGCTGTGTGGACCCTGGTGGCATGTCCCCACCACTCACAGGAGGCTGTGGGGACCCCGGTGGGATGTCCCCACCACTCACAGGAGGCTGTGTGGACCCTGGTGGCATGTCCCCACCACTCACAGGAGGCTGTGGGGACCCCGGTGGGATGTCCCCACCACTCACAGGAGGCTGTGTGGACCCTGGTGGCATGTCCCCACCACTCACAGGAGGCTGTGGGGACCCCGGTGGGATGTCCCCACCACTCACAGGAGGCTGTGTGGACCCTGGTGGCATGTCCCCACCACTCACAGGAGGCTGTGTGGACCCCGGTGGGATGTCCCCACCACTCTCAGGAGGCTGTGTGGACCCTGGTGGCATGTCCCCACCACTCACAGGAGGCTGTGTGGATCCTGGTGGCATGTCCCCACCACTCACCGGAGGCTGTGTGGACCCTGGTGGTGTGTCCCCACCACTCACAGGAGGCTGTGTGGACCCTGGTGGCATGTCCCCACCACTCACCGGAGGCCTGGCCTCAGCCCCTTTCCCCTCCCAGCCTCTCGTTATGCTGATCACCCCAGTAGCAAACTGTCCTAGTTACTTTCTATTGCTGTGATAAAAACACTGACCAAAAGCAACTTGTGGGGGAAAGGGTTTATTTTACCTTCAGGTTATAGTTCATCATGGAGGAACTCAGGGCAGGAACCTGGACACAGGAGCTGAGCCACAGGCCATGGAGAAATGCTGCTTACTGGCTTGCTTCCTGGCCCATGCCCAGCCTGCTTTCTTATACAATACAGAACAACCTACCCAGAGGTGGCAGCACCCACATTGGGCTGTGTCCTCCCACATCACTCAACAATCGAGAAAATACTTCACAGACATGGCCATGGGTCAGTCCAATGGAGGAAATTCCTCAGTTGAGGGCCCCCATAACTCAGGTGTGTCAAGTTGACACTGAAGCTCTCCAGCACACAAACCTAGGGGAGAACCTGCAGGCCAGGGGGGTCTCTCCTGGTGCTCTGCTGTGCCACCTTGGAGGAGAGGCAACTTGGGAACAGCCAAACTGTCTCTAGGCACTGCAGCATATCTGGAGCCCAGCATTGTCGTTGAGTGGCGTGCTCAGATTCTTCCACTGGACTTCCAGACCCTGCAAAGCTACTGTTCTTGTGGGTAGTTGTTGAACTGAAACTGGGGTCAGGCAGCAAGACCTCCCTGCTCTACCATTTGCTGACATTCCAGAGATGGCTTCTTTTTTGAGTCCATTCTTTTTTTGTTTTGAAAGCCAACTTTTTATTGAAGCTTTGTGCATTTCATACAGAATTTCAAATCAAATCTAGACCCATCTCCCCTCCCTGCCCCCCACCCCACCAGAGCTCATGCACTCTGCCAAACATGTCTCCCATCCTTTTCTCAGTCTCTCTCAAAATTTGATGCAGAAGTTTACTGTTTCCAGCAGAAGTTCACTGTTTCAGTTATTTGACCCAGTCTTTTTGTTGTTGTTATTCTGTCTAATATGCATCACTCCAAAATATGCATGCCACATATATTATACGTTTTAGCATCTTCAGCTTATGATTTCTTTATTTTTTATTTTTTATTTTTTTTGGGGGGGGGTGATTATTATCTACTTTATTTTTTTTAACATTTTTTTTTATTGATGCTTTGTACATCATTTTCCAATTCAGTTCAGGCATATCTCCCCTTCCCTTCCCCCCCACCCCCACCCCAACCGAGATCATGCATTCTGCCATGACTGTCCTGCATATCTCTCTCAGTTTTTTTTTTTCCATTTTTT
>VZQC01009558.1:613521-757656 GCA_009823505.1 Rhizomys pruinosus | reverse complement strand
CCCCGCCGCCCGCACCAAGGTGCAGACCACTAGCCCCAGCCCCTCTGGTCCCGGCGCGAAAGATGATTTCTTTTTTTTTTTTTTTTATTAGGCTGAAAGATGTCATGTTTGAAGGCTCCTCCTTGGCAAGCTCAAACCACCATCATTTCTGCCCTTGTGCTCCACACTGGGGTTTCCCTTCCCATGGTCACCAAATGAGGTCCAGTAAGCACTGCATCTTGTCTTGATCCTCCTGTACTGGTCTCCATGATACAGCTTGGGTAGTCCAACAATGGCCATCTATACTTTGAAGAAGTGGAAACCCTAGTAGTAGCTCAGTCCACAAGTTGGATGTCTCAGCAGTCCTCATCTTGCATTGAAGGTTTGGAGGATTCTTGGAGAGACATGAGTCTTCAGTCCATATTGTTAGGTTGAAAAGCTGAGTCTCATGTCTTTGAAGGATGGCAAAAGCAGTGGCAGCCACAGGGTAGCTGCACTTGCCAGCAAGACAGGCAAATTCTTTTCTTAATGACACTGGGAACCCAAATTTCCTTGGTATCTTATGGTAACCAAAAAGGAATTCCCCCAGATTTCTGGTAACAATACTGGTTCTCCAGCAGCAAAAGTAGCACACATGAATGAAGGATCTATCTATGGGAATAAGAATGGCAGATGCCAATCTCACTTCCTCAGGGAAGTTTACAGGCTCATGTAGTAAACTCCTCCAGTCCAGCCAAAGAAGTTCAGGTCACTGCCGAGAAGTGGGGTGAGCAGATGGCGACGTCAACACGCAGACACCAGGAGTCGGGTTGAAAGCAGGGAAACTGTTAGCTCCTGCACTCGCTTAATCAGAGAAAAATGGGAATTCTTTTAGTTCACGATGTCATCTTTCTGTTTTTATTTTTATTTATTTATTTTTTTTAAGGGAGCACAATATAAGAGCGCAGTTGTTTTCAGATCACATTAACGTTGCTCAGTTTGCCATACAATTAGGTAATTGGTGCTAGCATCCACAGATGAGGGATACCATTCACCATTTGTTTTTCTGGGACTGTGTTACTTCACTCAGCATGATATCTTCTTGCTCCATCCATTTACCTGCAAAGCTCATGATATCATCTTTCTTTACCGCTGCATAGAACTCCATTGTGTAGATGTACCACATTTTCTCTATCCGTGTGTCAGTTGAGGGGCACTTGGGTTGGTTCCAGCTCCTTGCTATTGTGAAGAGAGCCGCAGTAAACATGGCTGTGCATGTGTCTCTAGCCGCAGGTAAAAATGGAGCAGGCACCAGAGGAGAAGAGGACAAAGGCTGGTGGTGGTGGTGGTGGTGCACACTGGCAGGATCCACTGAAGGGGCAGAGGAGGCCAAGAAGGCCCCAAGTGACAAGGGGCGAGGGGTTGAGGATAGCCCACATCTTGGACCAGACCTGGATAACAAAAAATCATTTAAATAGACTGGTCATGTATTCAACTGCCTAGGACTTTAGCTGAGTGTGCAAAACATGTAGTAAACATTTGATAAAAAGATATCTACTCTATTCAAATTTTGGGCCTATAAAAACATTTTCAAATATCCATATTTTAAAGTTTGCATGTGCATATGTAGTCTAGCATGCCAAAACAAAAAATTATGTGCACATAAAGGATGGAAACTTGAAGTGGCCACTTTTTCTGACAGAACCAGCATGAGACAATTACAATGACTGACAAACACACACAAAGACTTAGACCAAGAGGACACTAGACACACCTTACATACAAAAACTTAGATGCATGAAGAACATGACTACACACGGAAAGACAGTCACCATCAACACAAAGCATGAGAAGGTTGGACTCCCTTTTTCTCAAATGTTTTTTGAGGGCATCACAGAGGCTTCCCTTCTTCTCCTGTAGCAAACCACAGCTGCACGGGGATCAAGTGTCTGTGTCCAAAAAGGGTGTTTTGTGAACATGGTAGAAAAGGGAATCATTGACTCAACAAAGGTCGTGAGAACTGCCTTACTGGATGCTGCTGGGGTGGCCTCTCTGTTAATTACCACAGAAGCTGTAGTCACAGAAACTCCTAAAGAGGAGAAAGACCTCGCTTGGGATGGGACCAGGAGGTTGTCGTCCATGTAATGTATTTACAGGACGAGGCTAAAACGTGGAAGGTGGAGGCCACAGAATTTTGACATACAGTAGGGCTGTTTGTTGGATGTAACAGGAGCCAACTGGCAATCTTTTGCCCAATGGAAGACTTTTCCACATCTGGGACAAGGAGTCTTGGGTTTGGTGAAGGGATTTGGGCAAAATCGCATAAAGTGACCCTTCCTGCCACATCCGCAACAGACAGGGAGCTTGGAAGGTTAGTGTTCGTTATGGAAAAAAGCTTATAAAGAGGCAATGAGCGCCTCACAAGGAGCTGAGGCAGGGTTCAGGTCACGGGTGGCAGTGACCCCTTTATGAAGATCTTCATTACATACTGATGCGACAGCATTACAAGTTTGGGAATTCATGCCTTCCCAGGCGAGCTCTTTGATCAGGGCGTCTCTAACAGAGCCGGGGAGGGGTGGGGGAGCGGAGGTGGGTGCGACCATCGACAGCTGGGGTGACCCTGATGAGAAAATCAGAAAAATGTTTGCCTGTATGTTGAACCAAATTGCGGAAGTAACAGTCAGGCTTTTGTGGAGTGCAGGGCATAAGGCTTTGTAGGGCCATGTCTTTAATTTGGTCAAAATACTGAGGGTTACCAATAAGGGATTGGCTCATGGGGTCAGTAAAGTTACAACCAGTAAGCATGTCCAAGGTTATGGAGATGTTATTATGTATCTTAGTGTGGGTGACCTTCTGCTATGTCATCGTAGACTGCATTCCAGTGAAAGAATGTTGCAGGGTCAAGGACTGCCTTAAGCAGGGTGGAACAATCATAATGCATTTGAAGGTTAATTGCCCATTGGGTGAGAACCTGTTCTAAATAAAGGGAATCGGGACCAGCTTCTTGTGCTGCTTTACAAATAACGGATGGGTCAGAAAGGGGACTGGGGATCCAGGGCCTAGTGGCAGCGTTGGGACCCACATACAGGGAATGCGTGCAAGTGTGAGGGTGGATGAGGGGACTCAGTAGGTAGATTCTGTGAGTCGGGAGCATGAGGAAATTCTCTTCATTCGATTTGAAATCAGATATACAGGGCAGAGCCAGTTTTTCTTCAGTGTTTTTGTGACAGTGTAGGTCATCCTCTGCCAAGGAGCCTTTACATAGCCTTAGAATTATGGCAAGGAGGTTACCCATGACAGCAGGGGAGACAGTGGGCAGGCAAGTGCTTGGACTGAACTAGGACAGACAAAGAGTGTATGTCAGATCTGAAAGTATCTTGTGCTTAGTGTAGGACTTTCAAGGGACATATGTCTGCATGGTTTCTCCGGAGTGGCGTCTCTTTTTGTACAGAGGGCCGGTTTCCAAGTCCTGAGTGGATCAGCTCCTATGTGGACTCTCCAATGAACCAAGAGGTGGAGCTGCCAGAGCTAGCTGGCACAGCATGGTGCAGCGGTATGTAACTCCCTAGCAAGGAGCAAAGAGGATGACAAATGAATTGAAAATGAAGGGAAGGGGGCCACGTACTCACCCTCCAATGGCCATGGCCGTAAGCACACAAAACAAAGAGGGATCTATCTACTCACTGGAACCACAGATGTCTCACAAATGTGGGTGGTGGGGGTGGGGCGCAGACCACGTGGGCACCAGATGTAGTAAACTCCAGCTAAAGAAGTTCAGGTCACTGCCAAGAAGTGGGGTGAGCAGATGGCAAAGTCAACATACAGACACTGGGAGTTGGGTTGAAAGCAGGGAAATTTCGAGCTCCTGCAAACTCGTTTAATCAGAGAAAAATGGGGATTTGTATGTGATCATCTTCTGCTTCTTCCGGGAATGTATCAGGTGCTGATCATTTGCGCATACCACCGACTCAACTGTTGCCATAGTTAACTTTCAAGAACAGGTTAAGCCTGTTCAGTAGGCTAAGTGGTATGTAGCCGTGTAACACTCTACAGGCTCAGGTTGCCAGACTCTGGGACGTTGGACAGCAGCAGCAGCAACACATCCCACCTGTACAATACACAGGCCTTAACTAGATGCTCCCTTCCTCTCCAACCTCCTGGAAGTCCCATATTCCTCCCCAGTATTCTCCCCTCTGCCTGCTGCCCAGGAATCAGAGAGAGCTTGACTACATGAAGCCTCCTCTGAGACCCATAAAAAGGGAGCTTTATTGTGCCACATGGGCCTGAACTTCCAGCACAGCTCCCTGCGCGGTCTGCATGCTAGATTCTTGTGAAGGTCACCCTCTGTGCTGGATGATCTATAATGAAAAGAATCGGGGACGATCTGTGTTGAGTATCTCTGGCCTGGCCCAAGCGTTTTGTCTGTTATCATAGTAAGATTTGAGACACTTGTGGATTTTGTAGGCCAGCCTCTCTGCTTTATGTAAACGATTCTAAGGATTGTCTCCACAATTCTAAGGATTGTCTCCACAATTATTCTAAGGATTGTCTCCACAATTCGAAGGATTGTCACCACAATTATTCTAAGGATTGTCTCCACAATTGTTCTAAGGATTGTCTCCACAATTCTAAGGATTGTCTCCACAATTATTCGAAGGATTGTCTCCACAATTCTAAGGATTGTCTCCACAATTATTCTAAGGATTGTCTCCACAATTATTCTAAGGATTGTCTGCACAATTATTCTAAGGATTGTCTCCACAATTATTCTAAGAATTGTCTGCACAATTATTCTAAGGATTGTCTCCACAATTCGAAGGATTGTCTCCATAATTATTCTAAGGATTGTCTCCACAATTCGAAGGATTGTCTCCATAATTATTCTAAGGATTGTCTCCACAATTCTAAGTTGTTTCCCTCATTTTACAAGTGGGGAAACTCAACACATACAGAACCAGAAGTTACATCCAAATCTGCCCAAGCAAAGAGCCAAACTCTGTCCACTGAGTCACCCTGACTTCCCCACATGGAAAGTTGGGAATAACGGGTTAACCAAGCTTTGATGCCCTCTCCTGCCCCAGCACCCGGAGCTGGCCACACGCAGAGGAGACAGTGTCAGACCCAGGAGTGTTCCTTTAGAAATGGGGCCCTAGGTCTTTGTAGCTATCAGTCTGGCCCCGCCCGGATTTTCATTTGCCCAGAAACTCTGTGCTATCTTTGGGAAGGGCCTGGGAGAGCCAGGGCGACAAGCTCAGGCTTGGATCTGGTTCTAACTGCATGCCTCTTATAAGCCAGGTGAGCCCCTCGTGTTTCTTAGACATGGGGAGGGCGGCAGAGCTTCGTGTACCTGGATATGCCCAACCTCCATATCTCTATATGTCTGGGCTGCCTGGCAGGGCACTGGGCTGAGGGCGGCTTCTCTCCTGGCAGTGCCCTGGGCTGAGGGCGGCTCCTCTCCTGGCAGGGCCCTGGGCTGAGGGCGGCTCCTCTCCCGGCAGGGTGCTGGGCTGAGGGCGGCTCCTCTCCTGGCTGGGCACTGGGCTGAGGGCTTCTCTGCCTGGCAGGCTCTTGTGCACTGTCTGAAAAAAAGAGGATTAGACCAAATTGTACTCTTGACTTGAATACTTCATTTCCATGAAAAATAACTCCTAGCACTGTTGTGACCAATTTTGGTCACATGGTGTGTTTTCGAGTCTGTTCATTCTTTCCCGTCTTCTTTGCCAGGTTGCTATAACAAAGCACCATACCTGCTTGGCTTAAACAGCAGACATTTACTTCTCTCAGTCCAGATGCTGGGAAGTCCCAAGTCACGGCATCAAGAGACACAGTGTGCAGCCTCTGCTGAGAACCCACTCCCTGGTTTCTGGGCAGCCTCTGTGTATGCTATCATCACAAGAGGGAGGGGGAGGGAGGAGAAGGTCTGACAGAGTGGAGGCGGAGGGAAGAGGGAGAGCGAGCTGTTTTGGTCACCTTCATAGTCCCTACTTTAAGTCCTTGGCACATAGTAGGCATTTAGACAACGTTTAATGAAGAAATGAATATAGACGAATGTGTGTGAATGAATGAGGAGGTTGAGGGAGGATTGAAATGACCAGGAAAGTTGTTAGGGATGTGTTGATAACCCGTGAGGAGTGGTGGGTCACATCATGAGAAGAGAGAGAGAATTGAAATGTAGAGAGCCTGCATGCTAAAACTCCTTCTGGAGGGGTGTCAACAACATCTGCCCAGTCCTGTGCTCCCAAGGACAAACGAAGGTCTGATTTCACCCAGTCACAGTCTGGGAAACCAGTGGATTTATGGGACTAACTTACAGAGCATTGGGTGAGGGCTTACCAACAGGAGTATGAGCGCTCCCCCCAGGCCTCGCTGGGGAGTTCATCCAGGCAGGAATGGCGCTGGTTGGTTGGGAGGTGGGACTGACTCCCCTGCCTGTCCTTCCTTGCCACATCTGACAGTCATCGAGTTCAGCTGCAAAGGCCTGAGGCCTGAGAAGATGGTGTCTGTCTGTCTGTCTGTCTGTCTGTCTGTCTGTCTGTCAGAGTACAGGCCTATACAACACCTTTAACAAAGGCACAGAGGCCCCAGTGCCACACAGCTGCCAATGAGTGAAGCAATGAATGAAGACCCCGGGCTCAGTTGTCCCTCAGCACAGGAGTTGTGGGTCACTCAACACTGACAGGCTCAAGCAGGAGGATTTCTGGGAGTTCAAGTTCAGCCTAAGCTACACAGTGAATTCCAGGCTGGCCTGGGCTACAGAGTGAGATCCTGTCCCAAACAAACAAGCAAGCAAAATCAACAAACCCCCTCACATATTAGTAAAGTCTCTCTTCCCATGTATTTGCATACATTATGTACACATACATGGATGGTATATAATTCATGCAAATAAGTGAGAGTCGAGGGGCCAGAAATGAACATGGTCTTTGCCCTAAAAATTTCATGATTAAGGAAATGGATAAACACGTAAAATTATTACAAGATAGTAACTAAGAAACAGCATGTATCAAGCAGGATAAGCTAGTCAATGCTGCCATAACAAGCAGCTCCACCTTTCCATGTCTTTAAAGCCATGGGTCCTTGGCCTCCACTCATGCTCTTGTGACTGAAGGGCCCAAGCTGTTGCTGTGGCAGAATCAGGAAAAGTACTTGACTCACAGTGGAGTCATTAAAGTTTTCCAAACTGTGCAGGGAAGAACTTCACTCTGAGGGGGCAGAGGGAGAATGGGGAACAGCCAGAGAATATCATGAAGACTCACAGAGAAGTATGAATGAGTCTCATGGGACCACAGACAAGGTGAATGCTCTGCGCTGGAGTCAGGGTCATGGAGGGAGCTGCCCTCTGAACTGAGCCATGCCATATGAACGCCAGCCACATTGAGGCCCAGGGACCAGGAGGCTAGTCAGCAGGTGTCTCAGTCACCTTCAGGCGACCTGGGGTAGTCTGGGGTCCCCATCACTGTGCAGGACACAGTGCTGTAACTCCATCGGCAGTGTGCACAGTGGTTTATTTCACTTCACTGGAGGCATCATCGTATGATGGTATTTAGAGGCGCAACTGCCTTTTGAATAGATAGCTACAATGTAGTCAGGGAGACTCATGGGAGGTGGATGGGACAGCTGGACTCATGGACACCTGGACTCGTTTGCAGAGGACCACACAGTTAGATTTCCTGAGGAGAGGGTGTCACCAAACACACTGAGTCCAATTTCTGATGTGGAGGCCATGAGAGCCCTTGCACTGATATTTCCTGGAATTCCTAGAATCATCCTGCACTCTGATAACTCATTAAATGGGAACATTTAGCTCGTTTCCACTTTATGTGGTTTGTTATTTGTTTTCTACCCTAAAGTCATTAAAAAGTGGCATTGCCAAGTCCCTCCCGGCCTGGGCAGGGCCTCCAGAGGTTTAAGATTCTCTGGTTTCTGTCTAATTGGCATTAATTCATTTGTTTCTCCAAGCAATATTAGGTCTACAGCTATTAGCCCGGTTTTACTGATGGGAAAACTTAAGCCCAGTAGGCAAGGGCAGGTGTGATGTGAAGCAGGTCTAGTGTGAGCTTAGAGCTCCCGGCCCGTGCTCATACACTGGGCTCTGTCTGGTAGAGCGTCCAGATCCCAGGTCTCTTACCCTCGTCCCTGCCTCACCACCACCCTATCCCTGCATTTGTTTCAGAGCTCTGCTCACAGTTGCTCCTCGTGACCCAAACAAGCCCAGAAAGTCAGCATTCTGTGAGGCACACAGACAGAGGGAGTCCCATCTGGTACTAGAATCTGCGGTTCCCATAGCAACAGAATCAATCAATCGATCAACAAGGAGTTATTGAGCATCACTTGTAAACACAGCCTGGCATTCTGAACTCACTGAGAAGTGGAGAGGTGGGCAGGGGATGGAAGCATCTATAGGAAGACGAAGGCGGCCAGGGTGTGTGGCGGCAGGGTGTGGGTGTTCATGGTGGGATGCTGTGAGGGGCCAAAGGTGAGTCTCAGCTGCCACCTACCACTCAGGGCCCACAGCAGTCTCTGGCTGGCCCGTCATGCTGGAGATCCTTAACAGAAACCCTGGCGGCTCCTGGATGCTGGCAGAAGAATTAGGGGCGGAAGAATTACAGGCAGCTACTATCGGAGGAGCGGAGGAGCGGAGGAGCGGAGGAGCGTGGGCTAACGGTTTTGTTAGGAAAATGCATTTCTTTTAATTTTTATGTGTATGAATGTACTGTCCGCATGTTTGTGCACCCGTGTTGTGCAATGCTGCGGAGGTCAGAAGAGGGTGTCGGATTCCCCTGGAACTGGAGTTCTGGAATTGGAGTTACAGACGGTTCTCAGCTGCCATGTGGGTGCTGGGGATCGAACCCGGGTCCTCTGCAAGAGCAGTTGGTGCTCTTAACTGCTAGGCCATCTCTCCAGCCCCTGGAAAACGCATTTCTATAGGAGGCATACTTTTTCTTCAATCATGGTATAGACCTGGGGCTGTTGGGAGGTGTATCTGATGAGGCTCATGGGAACAAAGCCATCCTCCCCTCTGCTCTTGACCACAGCATTTCCTAGCGACGTTCTAAGCATGGTGCTTCATCATCAGCTGGACAGAAGCTGAGGAGAGTTACGCACAGTGTAAGGAATGGTGGATTTGCCACAGTTACAGCTAAACTGTTAAGATGGAAACTGCAGGAAAACCAGTAGGCCGCCCTGATGCTGCCTTGCGGCACTGATGGGCCGTGGTAAGCTGTATAGGAAGGCTGGAGCCCATCGGCTGTCACTGCAGCTGACACAGAGGTGCTGGCTCACTTCCACGGTCAGGCTAGTCATGCAGGCAGCTTTAATCAAGGGACACAACACTTGCCAACCGTATACCAGGGCCCAGCACATGTCTGCCTAAAGATTCCCCAAGGCAGAGGAGAGCGGGTCCTCTGGCCTCCTTACCCACTGGAATCCCTGAGCGGTCAGTGAAGATGATTCCAGAGGTTTCCCCTGTGAGTCAGAGGATGAGCCTGGAGTCTACACTCTCTCCCGGAAGACACCGAAGCCTGTGGGAGTCAGGAACATGGGGTTTTATCACACTTATTTATTAAGGTTTTTGATTTGTGGGTTTTTTTGTTTTTTTTTTTTGTCTGTGTTTGTTTGTTTGTTTGTTTGTTTGTTGTCTGTTTGTTTGTTTTGAGACAGGGTCTCCCTGGAGTCCCATCTGGGACTCACTACGTAGACCAGGCTGGTTTGTCTCACAGAGATCCTCCTGCCTGTTTCCCAAGTGCTAGAATGAAAGGTGAATACCATCCCATCATACCTGGCTTAGTTTTTGGTTTGGGGTTTTATATGTAGTCCTGGCTGACCTGGAGCTCCTTATGTAGACCAGGTTGGCCTCAAACTCATAGAGATTTGCCTGGCTCTCCCTCTGAGTGCTGAGATTAAAAGTGTGTTCCATCATTGTTTAGTGTGTGCGTGTGTGTCTGTGTGTGCACCTGTGTGCATGTGTGGCGGTCAGAGGACAACTTGCAGGAGTCAGTTGTCTTCTTCCACCATGTGGGATCAAACTCAGGTGGTCAGGCTTGGGGGCAAGTGCCGTTACTCATGGAGCCATCTAGATTTTATCTAGCTCAGCAAGTCTCTGCGTCACTTTTCAATTCCTGTCCTCTTGACTGTAAAGTGGATTGAAAGGGATTGAAGGGGGGTCCTTGTTTTCCTCTCTGTAAAATGGGTGTGATCAGGGCTGGAGAGACAGCCTAGTGGTTAAGAGTGCTGACCACTCTTACAGAGGACCTGGGTTCGATCCCCAGCACCCATATGGCGGCTAAGAACCGTCTGTAACTCCAATTCCAGGAAAACTCCAGTTCCAGGGGAATCCGACAACCTCTTCTGACCTCTGCAGCATTGCACGACATGGGTGTACAAACCTACATGCAGACAGTACATTCATACACATACAAAAATAAATTAAAAAATTAAAAAATTGGTGTGATCAACTCTTTCTCCTGCTTTGGAGGACAAAATAAGATGTGGCCTGAAAGCTGTGTCCCCAAATTCATGAGTGGAGGCCCTAATTCCCAGTGATGGCATTTGGGAGTAGTGCCTTTGGAGGTCGCTAGGGCATGGAGCTGGAGCCCTCACAAATAGGATTAGTGTCCTCACAGAGAGCAAGCTAGTCAGACAGCAAGCTAGGTCTCTCTGTCATCCAAGGATACAACAGGGTGACCTAACAGTCTGCAAAACCAAACTCTAATCCCAGCACCTTGATCATGGACCCTCCATAATGTGAGGAAATCTTTGGTGGATCTGACACCCAGATGTTAGCGGTTCTGTGTCAGCCCAAGGGATTTCAGAAGGCCCCTCCAGGAAGAAGTTTCTGACCCCTTTACCTTTGTAACTAAGGACAAGATCTCACAGTGGCAGCTCTGAGCCCAAGCTCAGGACAGGCTAGCCTCAGAGAAGGGCATGATGCATTGGATGCATGTTTTGGATCAAAGTGGGCAGCTGAGAATGCCCACGGGACCTAAGGTGGTGCTGCCCAGCTGCTTCTGTGAATGAATACACGTCATCCTGGGCAGGACTGACGAAAGAAATAGGAGTGCTTGTGTGCTGGATAGCTTTAGTGTCAACTTGACACACCTGGGTTGAGGGAGCCTCAGCTGGGGAATTGGCTCCATTGGATTGGCCTGTGGCCACATCTGTGGAGTATTGTCTTGATGGTCGAGCAGTGTGGGAGGGCCCAGCCCACAATGAGTAGTGCCACCCTGGGCAGGTTGTATACTGTATAAGAAGGCGGGCTGAGCATGAGCCAAGAGAGCAAGGCAGTGGACAGCGTTCCTCCATGGCCTGTGCTCCAGTTCCTGCCTCCGGGTTCCTGCCCTGAATTCCTGCCTTGTGCTACCTGAGTGATGAACTGTGAACCAGGAGATGTAAGCTGAATAAACCCTTTCCTCCCCAAGTTGGTGTTGGTCAGAGTGTTTTGTCACAGCAATGGAAGATGAACTAGGACAGCCTGTATGAAGGGTCTGTGGGCGAACCCTAGGCAGCATGCAGGGCCTCTAGTCCAGGTGTCCTTAAGGACTTCTGTGGTTTCTGGAAACTCCACATGCTTCCTAATCAATAGGTATTAGCAGGCTCCAAGTCCCTTGGCTGGAACAACCTCCCCCTCTTCCAACTGCTGTCCCTTGACCCTGGCTCAAGACAGCCAGATACAGCAGAGTGCGGGGCCGGGATTCAGAAACAGTGCCTTGCTGGAATGAATGTGGCCCCATCCAGAGACCCCAACTCTGCGGGTGTTGGCAGAGAGGCCTGGGGCAGAGCACTGGGGCTGCCGCTCCCTCACCATATGAGGTAACAAGCCAGTCAGTCTTGAGGCAGACTTCCTGTGGTTGGGATGGGCTTGGTCCTCTCAAGGGATCATGTGTGGAAAGCTTGCTCGCAGCGTGGCCAGAAAGGTGGTGGGAGTTTCAATAGACAGGTGTATGGGGGGGGGGTCCTTAGGTGGTTAGGCTACTGCCCCTAAAGAGACGTGGGACCCTCACAAGAGTCAGTTGCTGTAAAGGCCAAGCCTGACTCCTGAATTGCAGCCTGGCTCCTGTCTCACCATGTGAGCTTTCCTCCCCCCCTCCCTCCCTTCCCCCTCCCTTCCTCCCTCCCTTCCTTCTCTCTCTCCTTTATTTAAACTCTCCTTCCCTCCCTTTCTCCCTTCCTCCCTCATGTCCCCACCACTGCAGCACCATCCACCATGAGGTCTTCACCAGCACTAACTTGGTGACAGCACCACACCCTGGAATCTCCAGAGCTGTGAGGTAAATGAAGGTCTTTTCTTTAAAGCCCCCCGCTCAGCTCCATGCATTGCATTAGAGCAGCAGAAAACAGACAGGGCTTTGGCAGAAGGAAGACCCTCCACAGTAGGCACAGCACAGGCAACTGTGCTCTTAGGGTAAGAGAACTTCCTCCTTTCCCCGAGGCCTGCAGGCCACCATGAGCACACGAGCGGTCAAGGAGTCCCCTGAGGACAGGCCTGACCTCTGGCTTGTCTAGGGGCTGCAGGAAGAGGGAAGTGACACCAGAGTAGAGATGAGTCTGGCTCTGCCTTGCCTCACCCCTCAGTCCTCCTTGCCAAAAAGCCTCTCACTCCTCCACGAGCCACAGGCCATTCTTGTCCTTTGTCCCTGTAGTCCTGTCTGGCTGAGCTAAATGCACTGCAGCTAACTTCCATTGTATCTTGTGTGTGTGCTCTCTGAATTCTCCATTATAAATGTGTACCCCTAGTCCAGCTAGGAAAACCTGCATAAACCTGCTGCTAAGCCCCGCCCACCAGGGTCACTGCCTATGACTGGAAATTCACCAGGCTGCTTTTTAGAGGGTGACCAGCTAGCTCGAAGCCAGATACTCAGTGAAAGTTAAACCATAGCAAGAGTTAAGTCATAAGCCAAACTCAACAGTCTCATCAAATAACAAGAGAAGACATTAGGTCCGACCTGCCCAGGCACTGCAAGCTGGTTATCCTTTACAAGTCTTTGGAGGGAAGTAATATTATCTATTCTTTTCCTGTGGAATATTGATTTGATGGAGATCAAATAACTTTCTTAAGGAGTTGGGCTGTGGGTCTGAGTCCCTTAGCATCTGTGAGTTCATTTAAAAAGAACCCCTCTCAAACCAGGACCCCCGTGGGGAATGCAGTAGCTTGGAAGGATTTACTGTGTGCATTAGAAAATTCTGGCTCTCTTCCTAAGCAGCCCAGACCTAAGTCACTAAGGGAAAAACCAAGGCAGGTATGTGAGGACCAGCTTGGGGTGGAGTCCAGGACCCACAATGACCCAGGAGTCAGGCAGACAATGACGTGGCCTCTGTGCTTGTGGTGGCAGAGGCAGGAAAGGACAGAGCGCTTGCTTCCACTCCACTCCTTTCTGTATTCTCTGAACTTCCTCCCCCACTTTTATGTCACGTTTGCTCATCTTTCAACATTAAAAATGAAGTGACGGGGCTGGAGAGATGGCCTAGCGGTTAAGAGCACCGACCGCTCTTGCAGAAGACCCGGGTTCAATCCCCAGCACCCACATGACGGCCGAGAACCGTCTGAAACTCCAGTTCCAGGGGAATCCGACACCCTCTTCTGACCTCTGCGGCATTGCACAATATGGGTGCACAAACCTGCATGCAGACAGTACATTCATACACATACGAAATAAATAAAAAAAAACAAAATTAAAAAATATTAAAAAAAAATAAAATAAAAATGAAGTGAGAACGTGAGGAGGAGAAGCAGTGCCTGTGACGTCCTGCATCTGTCCTGGGTGTGATTATCTGCCACAGCCGCCAGGCTGGGAAGGGTGTGCAGGGCCTTGGACCTGGACCCACGCATTATGCAGGCCAGGAGCAGGGTCCCTGTGTTGCCCACCCAGCCTGCATGAGGTCTGGGGACTGAGCTTTCCTTGAAGCTTACAGCCTCCCCTTGGGATGGGATGCTCTTGCCCACATCCCATCTGGCTTATCCCCAGAGGCTCTCTGAATCAAGGACAACACCCACCCACCCTCACAGACCTGCTCGGGGAGTACGGCAGCCATGGGCTGCTCTGGAGTAGGAAGGGGCTTGCCTGTCAGCAATCTTCCTTCCAGGGCTCTTCCCCCAGATGAACTTCCCACTTTTCAGTTCTGTGACTTCCTTTGCACTTGGAAGCTACTCCAGAGGTAAATAAAAATCAACTCTTTGGGGCTAGGGCTGCAGATAGCTTGGCAAGTGCTTACCTGGCATGCACAAAGTCCTGAGTTTGATCCTAGTACTGCATAAATGCAGGCACGGTGTCCCATGTCTGTAAACCCAGCACTTGGGAGGCAGAAGCAGGAAAATCTGAAGTTCAAGGTTATCTTCGGCTATGAAGCAAGTTTGTGGCTAGCCTGGGCTACCTGAGACTCTGTCTCAAAACAAAGAAACAAACAGCCCCATCCGTTGAGCTCTAAGTCCAGATGTGTCGCATCACTGGGTCTTAGCAACAACCCTAAAAACACACAGACACTGACTCCCAAGGTCACTTATCAGAGCTAAGACTCCAAACGGGATTTTTTTGGTGTCCAAACCCAAGTTGAGCCTCCCCACTCCTAGGGCTTTTCTCCTGTAGCTAAACTTTATGTTCTCAAGATTTGGGATTTTTGAGTTTTCAAATTGAAGTTTACACAACAACTTGAGTACTTGCCACTTTGCCCAGCAGGTGCTTAGTGTCTGTCTAATCTACTTCAATCCTAACTCCCATGACTCTTGTGAGACATAAGGAAAAATGAGGGCTTAGAGGAAGCCAGGAACCAAGGTCACCCAGCAGTCATGGGCAGCTTGGGACGAGCGCTCAGGCAGCCTGCCGGGAGAACCCATTCCCAGGATGCATCACCCACGGCTAAGGGAGAGTGCTCGCTGGATTATGAAGACTTAGAGCCTATGTTTGTGTTTAAATGCCTAGCACATGAGTGTTCAAAAAACATTACATTTTCTTTCTTCCTTCTGTTCCAGGGATCATGTGTGTAACATATGAGAGAGAAATGGATCCCACAGCAAGGAGATTTAGTCCAAGGTGCTCAGTGGGAAAAATTACTCAGAGGTAAGATTAGAAATGAAAGCCACGCTTTCAACTTCCTTAACCTCACTTAAAAAATGATTTTTGGGGGGAGAGATGGCTCAGCAGTTAAGGGTACTGAATGCTCTCGCAGAGGACCTGGGTTTGGTTTCCAGCACCCACATGGCTAATGTCCCTAACTCCAGATCCAGGGGATCTGGTCCCCTTTTCTGACTTCTGTGGGCATTGCCTGACATGGGTGCACTTACACGCATGCAAGCAATATACTTATATACATAAAATAAAAATAATGAAGAAGTTATTTTATGTGCACGTCCATGCGTGTGCACATGCACATGCCATGGTCACACTGGAGGTCAGAAGACAGCGTCGGGGAGTCAGCTCTCACCTGCCTAGGTAGACGGGGTCTCGTTCCTCCAGCTGCCTCCATCTCCAGGCTGGTGAACCTCTGGGTGGCCCTGCTGTCTGCGGGGATTACAGGTGTGTGCCACTACATCCAGCATTTTACATGCGATCATCTTCCCGCTCCCTTCTTACTTTTACCCTCATCATTCCTAGGAAACACTATGAAGCCAGAGGCCCAGGACAGGAGGGTTTGAAATACCTTCGTTGAATGAAGTCAGTCTCACGTTTGAGCAGAATCGCGTCTGAAGTGCTGAAGGCTTTCTTCTCGTGGGAGCTTTCTCCTTCACGTCTCAGCACCTTACCTCCTCACACCAACGTCATCAGCCTGCGGATGAGTCACCAACTTGGTCAGAAGCCCAGCTTTGACATTGACGTGCTGCAGACTGCCTGGAGGCCTCAAAGGAGACTCGCCAGCTGGCAGCAAGTGCAGACCCGGAGGCGGACCCAGTGCAGCGGAGGAGCTGAGATGTGAGCGAGCGACCTGGGTCTCCTCCTCCCCTCTCGCCCTTATCCCTTATCCCTTGGCTTTAATAGGAATCCGTGGGGCCTGCACCTCAAGCTGGTCTCCATCTTCAGCAAAGGCTTCGAGCCAGCTGCCAGGAAAGACCTGCTATCTCCTGAGCACCCTGCCGGAGACTTGTCTTTGTGCTCTCTGTGGGATGCTCGAAGGACGCATGCGCAGAATACTATTCAGCAACCAGAGAAGCAAGCAATGAATGCGTGCTTGGGTAGGTCTACGAAGCACGATTACACTAATTGAAAGTAGTCTGTCTCCATGTCCATCAGCACAGGAAAATGATGGTGCTGGAGGACGAACTGGTGGTCGCCTGGGGGAGGCTCGGGCTGTGGGAGGGGCAGAGGGTGTGACTGTACAATGGGCAGCGTGAAAGCGCTGCTTTGTGGCGACGGACAGTTTTTCATCTGGACTGTGGTGGCAGTCACACACATGTACAAAGCACTCAAAAGTGGTCAAGTCTAAGCGAGGCCTGCGGACTGGCTCAGTGGTTTGGTGTTTCCTGATTTTGGTATTGTACTACCATTACTAAAAGGGTACCGTTGAGAAAGTGAGGCACATGCAGTACAGACGGACCTTTCTGTCCCTGTTTTGCCATATTTTACCTTTCTGTGTGCCTGTGATTATTGCACAATTCAGTCTATTCAAAAGCCCGTGAGAGATTACTAGCAGGAGACCTGGGAATCACTGACGCTACACAAGGTCACATTGCTCTGCAGGGGAAAGTGAGGATGTGATTCCACGTCTCCGACCCCAAAGCTGTGAGCTTCTCTGCAACACAGCGCCTTTTGTGTGCAAAGATGTTCTCAGAAGCTAGTCCACAGCTAGAAGTTCCCCTCTTCAAAGTGCTGGGGATGTCCATGTCTGACTCTGTCAGGAGAGGCCATGATCTCTGTGGATGTCTAGTGTCTGACTCTGTCAGGGGAGCCCATGGTCTCTGGTTGTCCAGTGTCTGACCCTGTCTGGGGAGCCCATGGGTGCACCTTGCCCCCACTTGGACAGGAAGAGTGTAACAGCTCATCTGAGAGGGATTCTGCCACAGCACTGCTATGGGACCCCCCTCCCTCTGCACCAGGCACTGGTTAAAGGAGGTTGGCAAGGCTCCTGTGGCTAGCTCTTGGAGGGTGAAACACTTCATTGATTTCCTCTACTTTTTCCTGCCTCCTTTGGCAAATGCGCTGTGAGACGGGGCTGGCATGGCATGGTTGACTTATTTCACTTGCCCAAACTTTAATCGGCCTTCTAAGACCCTTTCGTGAATGTTCTGCCAAATCTAGTTTTAGCAAGAACCTTCCACACTGATCACTTCTGTGTCAGATCAGGATCCCCTGCCCCCCCCCCTCCGCTGTCTGCCACTCAGCATAAAGTGCCTGGTTCGATTCTTCAGACAGAAACTTGAAAGGTCAAGTGAGCTAGACTCTGCCCCCCTTGCATCTGACGATTCCGCTCCTGACCCCACCCCGCTCTTGGCTATTGTGGTGGTTTGAATGTGTGTCCCCCATAGGCTCTAGGTATTCAGACGTTTGTCTCCAGTTGGTGGCGCTGTTTTTGGAGGTCTTGGGGTGTGTGGCCATGCTGCAGGAAGTGTATCACTGGGGGCAGGCTTAGTGAGTTTTTTTTTTTTTTTTAATTATTTTTTTAGGCTTAGTGAGTTTTAACAAGCCTCTGTGGTCTACAGTTGCCCTCTCTGTTTCCTGTGCTCTTTGTGAGATGTGACCCTCAGTTTGCTGCTCCAGATCCAGCCGCCACGCCTCCCGCCACAATGGACTCGATAATTCCCTGGAACCGCCAATCGTAAGCTCAAATAAACTCTTCCTTTTATAAGTTCCTTGGTCATGGTGCTTTATCACAGCAACAGAAAACTGACTAATACAGTTTTATAATCTCTTTACCATTAATATATTTGGGGTTGGGCTCCATACCCCACTGCAAAATTCTATTTCTACGGCTTCCAAACCTATTGCAGAGGTACTGAATAGAAAATGCTTCACCACACTTTAACAGCTATAGATGAGTAAGGTTCTATGACAAGGCACCAGAATTTACAGCCTATTTGGGGAGACCAAGAATGAGAAGGAAACACAAAACAATAAACCCTTGAGGCAAGTTGCTGAGGGGGTTGGGGCGGCAACCACCAGCTCTTATAAGCTCCTACTGTAGGTTTTAAGTACTATTTCAACAACAGGAGGTATTTAATGGGCATCTTGCTATGAGCATGTATAAATACCCAGAGATTCATCAGGTTCCAAGGCAACAGAATATGCCTCCATTAATTAAACCCAGGTAGGGAGACATCAGTCTATTTTGACCTGCTCTGTTAACATAATGGCCACCAGCCACATGTGGCTTCCAAGCACTTTAAATGAGGCTAGTCTCAAGATGTGCTGCAAGAAATTCATAGTGAATTTCAAAAATTGGGTACTAAAAATATAAAACATCTCCACATTTCTTACATTGAGGTGTTATAGATATTATTCTGAATATATTAGGTTGATTATGATGATGGTTAACATTCATTTTGCTCATTTCACTTCTTCCTGTGGATAAAAACTTGAAAATTACTTCCATGCGTATCTCCCATTACCTCCCACTGGACAAGCTGTCCAAATATAATTGTTCCTATAGTTTACTCTTTTTTTTCCACTTCCTTTTGTAGCAGCCAGAGTTTTAGGTGATTTTTTTTTCCTGAAATGAAGCTTCTCTTTTCTCAAGGGGTGACAGTATTTATAAAGTACTTAGAAGATGGAGAAGAGCCCCAAGGGCCTCTGCACTTAACGATGCTTCCTTTGTAACAAGCACTTCTGATATTCAGAATGAACAAACGAGATGTATGTTAAAATTGTTGAGTCTCCTTACCTCTGAAATTACTCTTAGAAGATTTCCTTTTATATTCCTGAAGTTTCCATGGAAGCTTGGGTTCTACCGGATGATCTCTGCTTAGAGGTAATGCAGACTTCATTTCTGGGAGTTGGAAGTGATTTTTGACAGTACTTTAGATCTTCTTGTTTTTCATTTTGTTGTGTCTGAGAAAAGACACACAGAAAATCTCGAACTAAGCTTCCACTGTGACTCAGTTTCATCTGGAGGGGTGCAGGGCTGTGAGCCCGGGCAGCTAGCACGACTCCCTCCCCACCTAGCACACTCTTGTGTGGTGGGAGTATCACAGGATACTCTTTCCTGGATGGACTCATTCTGAGAACAAAAGGAACGTCGCCCCCCGCTCTTACCATAAGGGCATCATCATCTCCGAATGTGACCTGTCCCCATAGGCTAGCATTTGACCACTTGGTCTCTAGCAGGTGGCGCCGTCTGGGAGGCCATGGGACCCCTAGCCTGGGGACAGGCTCTGAGGCTTTATGCTTGGCCCATTTTTCCTCTGCTTATGCCCTGTGTACTGATGAAGTCTGAGCAGCCAGATTCCTGCCTCTGCCAGCAGGCCTTCCCTGACTGTTGCTGTGTCTTCTGGGCCTTGATGAGCTCTATTCTTCTGGAACTATAAACCAAAATCAACCCTTTCTCCAAGCTGCGTTTTTCATTGTTTTGTTCTTAATTTTAAGTTTTTTGAGTTGCTTTTTGACAGGGTATTTTACCAAATCAGAGCAACAGAAAAGAAGCCACAAACCCAACTACACTCTTACTAATAATGTGCAAAGGTGGGACCCTTAGAAAAGAGAATGAGGGCCGGGGTGGTGGCACACGCCTTTAATCCTAGCACTTTGGAGGCAGAAGCAGAGGCAGGCGGATCTCTGAGTTCAAAGGCCAGCCTGGTCTACAGAGTGAGTTCCAGGTCAGCCGGGGCTATAGGGAGACTCTGTCTCACAAAAGACAGAAAAAAAAACAAAAGCAAGAAAAAAGAAAAAAGAGAATGAGGGGCTGGAGAGATGGCTCAGCAGTTAGGAGCACTGACCGCTCTTGCAGAGAACCTGGGTTCAATTCCCAGCACTCACATGAACAGCCACCCTAACTCTAGTTCCAGGGATCCTGCCCCATCTTCTGACCTCTGCAGGTATTGCACAAGGGTGCACTTACATGCAGACAATATATGTATGCATCACATAGTTTTTTGGGGAGGGGGCTTTTTGAGACAGAGTCCTCCTGTAGCCCCAGATATCCTGGAATTCTCTATGTAGACCAGGCTGGCCTTGAACTCACAGAGATCTGCCTGCCTCTGCCTCCTGAGTGCTGAGATTAAAGGTGTGCACCACTACACCGGAATTTTTTTTTTTTTTAAGAGAATGAGGCTGGCCACATGGATCAGTTAGCAGAAATTTAAATGGCAGACATGCCAAGGAAAGGGACTTGGACTTTGAAGTTTTTCAGAAAGGCCCTAGTTAGGTCCTCAATCCCTAACACAGGGGGAGGAACTGGTGACGAGGTGTGTGTACCTGGCCATCCTGAACTGGGCAAATGGATGTTGAGGGGAGATGGGTGGCCAGCCCAGGAAGAATCCCTCTCTAATTGATGCTGCCCTGACTTGAGGATTCTCAGGTGTGCTGAATAGCTTGACAACCTGACACCCCTGGGTGGAGGGAGCCTCAGTTGGAGAATTGCTTCTATGGGACTGGGCTGTGGCCACATCTGTGGAGTGTTGTCTTGATTGTTGAGTGGTGTGGGGGGGCCCACAGCCCACTGTGGGCAGTGCCACCCTGGGGAGTTTGTTACTAGTTACATAAGAAAGCAGGTTTGTTATTAATTACATAAGAAAGCAGGTTGAGCATGAACCAGGGAAGCAAGTCAGTAAGCAGTATTCTCCATGGCCTGTGCTTCAGCTCCTGCCTCCAGGTTCCTGCCCTGAGTGAACCTTGGTCTCCCTGAGTGATGAACCCAGGAGAATAAATCCTTCCCTCCCCAAGCTGGTATCGGTCAGCGTGTTTTATCACAGCAATTGAGGAGAAACTAGAACATCAGGCCTCATAGCAGTAACAGTTTAAGTAATTCCTTGTGTCTGGGCATCAGACTGGGTGCTGCTGGGAGTACTGGGTCAAGGAACCAACCTACTTCCCAGCATGGTGGGAGGGACAGAGGTCAGCAAAGGTCGGTAAGGAGAGGGGCGTGGGAACCTCCTGCCAAGAATGAGGGCTGTTTACTAGAGGGAGCGAGGACGATGAAAGGCCTTCAAGCCTAAGCAGTATGCGACTTTGAGCTGCCAAGTTTGTGGTTCTCACATCTAAAGTTCCTGAGAGCGACCCCCAGAGAAGGGATGGGGCAGGGCAGGACAGGAAGCAGTGGTAACCAAAGCTAACATTTAAGGAATACTTAGTACATGCTAGTCACACTGCTAAGACTTTGCATGGCTATGCTTTATTAAACCTACAAAGTACATTAATTTGTACTGCAGAAGTGTTTTCTGTGGAGTAGAGGTGGGCAGGCTGACTCACACACAGCTGCACATGGTCCAGACAGAGGCTTTTTCAACTGGACCGCATAGGCTTTATGCTTTAAAAACCCCAGGCCTTCATCAAGGGCTTTCATGGAATTAGCAAGGACTATGGAGGCTCCTGAACTTGATGTCTCCAGAGAGAGAGAGAGACCTGAGGTGCTTCAAGACGCATCTTCCAGGGAACGATTCTCCTAAACAGAAGCCAAGACAATTCCAAGACACTCTTTATCACAGAAAAGTTTTATTTACGGGAATACCACAGCAAGGAACTAAAATACCATTTCACCTTTGTCTCCAGTCACAGCAGCCTGGATTTTGAGCCTTTCAGCACTCTCTGTAGATGGAAGTCAGCAGGAATAGAATGCGGAGTGTGAACACGTGACTTCTATGTGTTCAGCAGAAGAAAAACACTGCCAAAATGCAGAGTGCTTGGTATCTTGTTCTCCTTAAAAGATCACTGTCCAGCACCACCATCTGCTTTCATCCTGGAGTCTTCGTAGAATAAAACTGAAGATGACCTTAATTTTTAAAGATGTTCTTCATCTTTTCAGGCATTCTTACTCTGCCGTTGGCGGAGCAAAAAGAACATACAGATTTTTCTTTAAAAGTCTGGGACAAATTTAGTCATTAGAGAGAATTTAGGTTCTACACAGAGCATCAGTACTGAATCCCATCACACTGCAATTACGGTGCTTTTAAACAGCCACTTGCTGAACGAGGCTCTGACTGTGTCAGTCTTTACAGTGAATGCTTGTCGCACCACAGCACCAAACCAAGATTTCTCTCTGTGGTGGGGCAGGGAAGAAAAGGACCTCAAGAAACAAACATTTACAACTTTCAGGAACCTGAAGAACAATCAGGGATCAAAAACTACACAGTTCAATGATAAAGTACTTTACAGCTAAAAAGGAATCCAGAAACACAATACATCTCGTTTAAAGCAGGCAGGGAAACCAACCACGAATTAGGATCTATTCTATTTCACATATGACAAGAGCACCTTTGTAGATCTTTCTAAAAGAGGTTTCACTCTACTTGTGAGAAATAAGGCCAAAATGCCAATGATTGCTCAAAAGGAGCTATTCGTCTCCCTGCCCGCAGATAAAACCTCAATTACTGGTAATTGTACACTTCAACCCACAGCTCCTTTAAGAGGTTTTTTCTGGGCAATTACGGAGACCAGGACTTTAAAATTTCCATCTCCCTAGTCACCACAAGACAACCTTGAACTTGTGTTGAGCTTGGAAAGTAGACATGACTCACTCCACAATCAAAAGCTCAGAACCGTCAGTGTTTACAGGGGAAGGCTATTTTATTGCTCAGCAAAATTATTCCTCTCGATCTAGAGGCAGAGTGAACCTTCAACATCCTCTCCCCGAAACCCCAGCAGAGACCCCTATGTCTTTTAAAGTCAATTCACAGCACCAATAAACTAGGATTCCTTCTATTTATTTCACTTGTTTATTCAAGAGTTTAGGGAGCGCTGGAATAGTTCAGCTACTGCTGCAGGAGTAGCTCAGCCACTGCTGCAGGAGTCAGGGAGACAGCAGCCGGACAATGCCGACCTTTGCAGATCTGTTTACACCGGCCTGGTTCATGACTGACTGAGCCGGAACCCGTCCTGGAGGTCTAATGGTCCACCTTTAACAGGAAAGCCGTCACAGCTAGCTACTAGACGGGAGAGGGCAGACTGCAACAGGTGTTTACGCATGTGAAACATACATGCAAACCAGACCCACCACACAGGTGGGCATTTGGGGGCTCCTGACAGTGTTTCTATAAGGTTAGGTGGCATTTTAAGTGGTAACCTATAGCCATCTTCCACATGCTCTTGAAAGGCAGAGCAGGGACAGATTCCGAATGAGGAAGATAAGGTGTTGTGACTTGGGAGAAGCAGCAATCAGTGCTGGGTGCCCGGTCACTCCAGACTTGAGTCTGCTGTTGACCTTGTTGAGTCTGACTCTAGAAAAATGAAGGGAAATAATGAAAAGGCCGAATCCACTCAAAAGTAGGCAAATACACTTAAACATACAGTCCAGTCTTGGGCAGGACAGCAGTTTTCTCGAGGGCAGGGTGGCCCTGCGCGGCATGGGGCTTGATCTCCAGCAAGCACAGGCTGCAGCAAGCTCAACATACATCTAAAGTGATGTGTGTCTGTCTGACGAGTCTGTCTACGGCTTTAAATACCCCCCCCCAAGTTGAAGAAACTACACTGGAGGACTCTGCATGTTTCCTGGTAAAATAAAAAATGCATAGAACACTGTTTCCAGAATGATCTGTACCACTCCAGCTGCCATGCTCCAGAGGAGGTCTGGCTCAGCAGCTTCAGTAGTGCAGTAGGGAGAAACATACTGGAAACGAGGACAGAGACCCCAGAGTGGCCATTTTAGGACGTGTACGAGTTGTAATAAAGCAATGTGTGCTTACAAAAGCATTCCTACCATGCCCAGAACCCAAGAATAATCATCTGAGCCAGCCAGGCAGTAGACGGGAGCATGAACTCTGCAGGCCAGCGGACTGCTGGGTACGAGCACCAGCTGCTCACCGGCAGCTCCACGAATCCCGCGGGCCTCTCCCACAGACGTCTCCACAGTCCTCTCCCTGTGCTCTGCAACTGGACTCCGTTACTGTTCAAAATCAGTTACTGCTTTCCTGAAACTTCAATCTAGAGAGGATTTATGTCTGAAGAAGCTTTAGAGGATCATCTACAAAAAAACACAACTAGATCCCCAGAAGTATCAGCAGTGGAGCTGAGGGGCGGGGCTGAGGCAGAAAAGACACAGGGCCTCCCAACACCGCGAGGCTGGGCAGAAGAGACACAGGGCCTCCCAACACCGCGGGGCTGAGGCAGAAGAGACACAGGGCCTCCCAACACCGCGGGGCTGAGGCAGAAGAGACACAGGGCCTCCCAACACCGCGAGGGCTGTCTGCTTTGTGGAAGGGTCCTCATTGTGGGCATTCCATCTTCTCTTACCACCTATGTCCCAGCTACCGTAGAAAGAGTACCAGACCCACCACCTATCCCCCTCACAGTGCCTGGGATGGGGGGGGGGGCTGCTGGAGATCAGAGTGGGACGGGGGTGGGAGGTGGGGGGTGAGGGAAGACTCCAAGGACCACGAGCTCACAGAGTCTCACAAAAGAATTACACATGGCTGGGCTGGGTAAGTTCCTGATCTTATAAAATATCAGCTTTTAGCCACTTCAAAATGCAAATTACCCAGGGCATGGTGGCGCACGCCTTTAATCCTAGCACTTGGGAGGCAGAAGCAGGCGGATCTTTGTGAGTTCAAGGCCAGCCTGGTCTATGATGTGAGTTCCAGGACAGCTGGGACTACAGGAAGATCCTGTCTCGAAAAGACCAAAAAACAAACAAACAAACAAAAAATGCAAATTACAAGTACTCTATAAGAAAGATGAAGCTTTTTGGGAAAAGAAAGGAAAAAAAACCCATATCCTAGAAAAATATTTTAAAACTCTTTTCAGCTTTTAAAAAAAGGCAACAAGAAGCACAGTAGAGAACTGTCAGGGAGTGTCTCAGACACTCGGTACGAAAGTGGTCTCTTAGGTTACCACCTCTCCTCAACCACATTGTAATTCTACAGTAATAAATATCACAGACAATACAACTGGAAGCTCTGCGTATATTTACTATCAGCTTTCCAACTCACAAACTGTCACAGATACAAAGAAAACCTGCTTTTCTGTATATTCCGAAAGGCAGACATCAGCTTATATAACTGCTACTCTGTAGCAAATAGCAGCTGGACCAGTAAACAGCTATCTCTACTGAAGTAAACTTGGAGGTTCCTGGGGATTTTCATTCACAAAAACGTGATAAAAATGGGAAGGTTTTTAAGACATATCTTAAAAACCACAAAGGTTTTTAAGACATGAACATGCAGTACATTTACACAGTCAGCATGTGAACAGCTTCTAACACACTGAGTCAGCACACGGTTGTTAAGCCAGGCATGGTGTTCACGTCTGTAATCCCAGGATCTGGGAGGCTGAGGAAGAAGTCTGCCAAGTCGGAGGCCAGCCTGGACCGCAGAGTGACAAAACACTCATAAAACAAAACAAAACACAACCGTTCATAAAACAATGTTTGTATTTCTCTTAACCACTCGTTTATGTAATTTATTCTTTAATTCTTAATGCTACAGTGTCCTTAAATGACATCAATTATACGAATTAAAATGCAACTTAAAAAGCTGTTCTTAAATGTAAACAGACCAACAGCTAAGAGGTCAGGATCCGGACACGGCGATGTCAGCTGAATTCATGTGTTCTACTCACACTGGGCAAAGCGCCCCTTGCTGTAAGAATTCGTGTGTTTTGTTAAATCTTGTTATCCTGTTTCAATAACTGTAAATTCAGACTTCCCCACCAGGGCCTGCCTCCCAGAAGTCATCATGGTGCAGATGGATGCACTTCAGTCTCTACCTGGTTAGCTGGGTCTTCAGTGTTGGCTAGGCTCAGGAAAGCTCTGTGCTCGTATTACCCTCTGACAACGACTTACACAGAGCCAGCTACTCACCTCCAAACTGCACCTGTGGGAAGTTCATAAACCATTCTTCCAGGACACTGTTGACTGTTAATGCCCTTTAGGGATTCAGTAAGACGTGCTGTATCTCTACCCGAAACCATTAACTGCAAACTAGCTACAGGCCCAACAGGGACACTTCAGCCAAAATGAATCTCCCGCCACAGAAGTCACAGGCTTGAAATTCAAGAGCGAAGGCATCAGCAAGAAGAATTCAGGAGTCTCTGTCGAGCACTCTTTTCTCCGTTACTTGTTTGAGTCTCACTGTGCAGGTCCAAATCTGTCAAATTGAAAACCCAGTTGTGTAAACAAGGCACAGGAGGAAAAACAGTACTAATCAACTTCCATTCTCATACACATAATCTTACTGTTTGCTTCTTAGTCTACAATCCTGAAATTAGGTCAAGGCAACAGTTGGTAAGACCCCCCTCCTAAAAGAGTAGGATAGTGGCATGAAGGTTGTGGGCGTCCTCAACTGCTTTCTAAGGAGACCTGAGGCCTGTTCTGCAGGGGGAAGTTATGCCTGGTGCCTCAAACCTGGTCAAAAGCCCATGACTTGAGAGATCACAGCCCTAGGGAGAACCTACTACTTATATAAACATACTTACGTTTATATCATAGATTAGTACTCTTCTCTACCTTGCCCAAAGACCGTTCTGCTGTGGTTGACACAGACTCATAAGTGCTCAAAGTGTTTAGAGTGAGTGACTGCTGAGAGTTCAGCCCTAAATGGGACATCGATATCAACACCTTCCAGGCTGGGGTGACATCACAGGAGCGGGACAAGGAACTAAGAGGCAGTGGAAGGGAAAGAGCGCTGTGAAATGCCGTCTTCTGGATATGAAGGCCTTTCACTAGGCTCTGAGTCCGAATGGCCTTTGTACTTGAGGACTCACTGTGGCTATAGCGACCTGCACAAGATCAAACCAAGACCAGTCACTCCAGCAGGCAGCAGTGACCAGACTCAGAGTCACAGAAATACAAAGCCAGACACATGAAGGTAGGAGGGACATACGCTGGGAAGTATCAGAGGGGTGGGGAAGGGAGGGGTGGGGTAGGGTGATCAAGACACAATGTTTACATTAAGGGAGGGGAAGGGAGGAGGTGGGGCACACGTGATCAAGACACAATGTTTACATGAAGGGAAGGGAGGAGGTGGGGTACACGTGATCAAGATACAATGTTTACATTAAGGGAGGGAAAGGGAGGAGGTGGGGCACACGTGATCAAGACACAATGTTTACATGACAGGAGGGGAAGGGAGGAGGTGGGGTACACGTGACCAAAGTGTTTACATGAAGGGAGGGGAAGGGAGGAGGGGGGTACACGTGATCAAGATACAATGTTTACATGAAGGGAGGGGAAGGGAGGAGGTGGGGCACACGTGATCAAGACAATGTTTACATGAAGGGAAGGGAGGAGGTGGGGTACACGTGATCAAGATACAATGTTTACATTAAGGGAGGGAAAGGGAGGAGGTGGGGCACACGTGATCAAGACACAATGTTTACATGACAGGAGGGGAAGGGAGGAGGTGGGGTACACGTGACCAAAGTGTTTACATGAAGGGAGGGGAAGGGAGGAGGGGGGTACACGTGATCAAGATACAATGTTTACATGAAGGGAGGGGAAGGGAGGAGGTGGGGTACACGTGACCAAAGTGTTTACATGAAAGGAGGGGATGGGAGGGGGGGTACATGTGATCAAGACAATGTTTACATAACAGGAGGGGAAGGGAGGAGGTGGGGTACACATGATTAAAACAATGTTTACACGAAGGGAAGGGAGGAGGTGGGGTACACATGATCAAAGTGTTTACATGACAGAGGGGAAGGGAGGAGGTGGGGTACACGTGATCAAGACACAATGTTTATATGAAGGGAGGGGAAGGGAGGAGGTGGGGTACATGTGATCAGGACACAATGTTTACATGACAGGAGGGGAAGGGAGGAGGTGGGGTACACGTGATCAAGACACAATGTTTACATGAAGGGAGGGGAAGGGAGGACGTGGGGTACACGTGATCAAGACACAATGCTCACATGTGTGAGATTATGAAATAAGAAAATGAAGAGGAAGTCAGAGAACAAAAGACAAGGAGACCAGATGTACATAGGTAGAAGACGACAATACCATCAGGAAGGACAGGGAGGAGCGCTGGAGTATGGCAGGCAGATGACGTCCATTGGCTCCTGCTCTCTCCCAGTCCTGGGTTCCCCCTAGGGCCATAGCAGGGCCATGGTTTGAGTAACTACAGGCTAAAAATGGCCATCTCTGTAAGGGGCTGCTGAGGTGCTCTGGAGGCTCCCACAGCATCCGACCGGGGAGCTGCCCCTACCTTTGAGCTCTGTTGCCCGGCTCCCCTGGCCCTGTCCCTTGGTCTCTAATGACATGGGGCCTTTTCCATCAATGATGTCCATCTTGATCATGCCCAGATTAGTCAGGAGCAGCATGGGATCGATCCCCTGCCCATTGCTTTTAATATTCTCCAGCACCTTCAGACACTTGTACGACTTGAGTTCACTTATGTTCTCCTCCAGGAAAAGGTTGTAGAGGCTCAAGTCGTTGTACCCTTCCGACTTGAAATGCAGAACATCGAAGGTGGGCAGGATTTCATAGACTTTGAGAACATCTGTCTTTTGCCGGAAGGGGACGAACAGTGTGTACAAGACCACAGGAACCAGCAGGGAGTACACGAGGAGGTTGATGAGGCTGAGGAGTTGGAAGATGCCCACAGCGATGAGCTTACACTGGAACTGGTCAGGAATGCTGCTGTCGTTCCTCAGCACCCCAGATTTGATGCTGCACACGAACTCGTCTGAGAGGGAGGACAGGCTGAAGTAGTAGCCTAGGTACACGCAGGCCAGGAGTATGATGGTTAACGTCACCACCCGACAGCTAATGTACTTCATTATCAAATGGCCAGAGTTCTTCTTTGTCTTCAAGTACTGCTCCACGATTGGGTACTTGAAGTGGCTCTCAGATATCTCCCACAGACTGAAAAGCAAAGGAAACAAAAATAATCTCGACCCTTGCCAATATCAGACACACCCAGCAACAGTACACTGAGGAAAAGTCAAGCACTCACATTAGCTATAACTTCATAGGAGTATTAGTGAAATCATGCTTAAAAAAAAAAAGAGGTAAATAATAAAACACTTGTAGAAGAAAGGGCAGGGAGACCATAGAGCCAGAGCACCAGGACGCCGGTGGCCAGATGCCGTCCTCCACACACATGACAGAAGCTGCGACGCCTGTGGCCAGATGCCGTCCACACATGACGGAAGCTGCGCCCTGAAATCTCAACGGTGCAGTTGCCTAGACAAGATGTGCACTTTACAGCACCGCGTGACAGGCAAGGTGGCTGTCTAGATAAAGAGCTACAGGCAATCAATGGCTGCTGAGAGATGGAGAATCAGTTTCCTCCAGGGCCCAAACACAAGTACACAACTAAATGAACTCAGTAGGTGTGTGTATATGTACACACACACACACACACACACACACACACACACATATTTAAAGATGTCAGGAAATTCAGAAGGGGGGGCCTGTAAGGAGCTGGAGAGGGAAGAAGGGGAAGGAACAGTATGAACACAGTGCTCATGGATGAAATTCTCAAAAACTAAATAAAAAATAATAAAGTAATCACTTTTTCCTTTTAATATTTTAAAGATGGTCTGGTTGATTAAATGAGTTAATATTCAGAAATTATTAGGGTACTGTGCTGGATAGCTTTAATGTCAACTTGACATACCTGTGTTGAGGGAGCCTCAACTGGGGAATTGGCTCCATTGGATTGGCCTGTGGCCACATCCGTGGAGTACTGTCTTGATTGTCAAGCAATGTGGGAGAACCCAACCCAGTGAGTGGTGCCACCCTGGGCAGAAGGTTGTGTACTGTATAAGAAGGCAGGCTGGGCATGAGCCAGGGGAGCAAGCCAGTGAACAGCATTCCTCCATGGCCTATGCTTCAGCTCCTGCCTCCAGGTTCCTGCCCTGAGTTCCTGCCTTGGGCTCCCTGAGTGATGAACTGTGACCCAGGAGATGTAAGCTGAATAAACCCTTTCCTCCCCAAGTTGGTGTTGGTCAGAGTGTTTTGTCACAGCAATGGAAGACAAACTAGAACAGAAATTGGTACCAGAGAGTGGGCTGTTGCTGTGACAGACCTGACCTTGGTGTTTTGGGGAAGAATTGTGGAGGCGTTTGGAACTTTGGGCTGGGAAGATCATTGAATGCCTAAAGATCGTGGCTGTGGAGCTTGGAGCAGTTTTGCTGAAGGAGTTGTAGAAGATGGAGGCCTGGCTTGTGAAGTTTCTAGTTTCAAAGGGGAGCAGAGATCATCAGGACTGTGTAATCTATGGGTTCTGGTCAGCTGGAGCTGAAGAATCAGCTGTAAGTAACAAGAGACCAGAACCTGAAGTGAAATCTTTGTTGTACTGGGACAACTGATGCTGGTTAGCTGGGGCTGAAGAATCAGCTGTAAGTAACAAGAGACCAGCATCACTGTGGTGAAATTTTCTGGGAAGAATTTCTTCAGGGTCAGCACACAGAAGCTGTGATCCAGAAGGGGCCTGAGCCTCCATCTCAAGCCAGAAGCAGGACTTGGGAAAGTGTAAGAGTCTCCTATAAGGTTCCGGTGTTGAAATTTGAGGGGGTCACAGAGAGCAGCTGAGGCTTGGCACTATGAGAGGTCAGGAAAGACCATTGGTAGAAGTGCATCTCAGTTGTTGTGAAGACCCCAGGATTGCAGGGGTCATGGAGAGAAGCTGAGGCTTTGCACCAGGAGAGGTCAGAAGAGACCATTGGTGAAGGTGCTGCTGTTTCAGTGGCGACCCCAGGTTTTTGGAGATGCCGGGACTGTGGGATGACCACCAAGAGTAGCAGCAGGTGTGGAATGGAGTCAGCCTGGGCCTACAAGATGAGCTGTGTGTGCCATGGATGGCAGAGTCAGAGAAGGGGAACTGCCGAAACCCTTTGGAGCCCAGAAGATTGTGAGTGAATCCCAGGTGTCCAGCCTTGAGCTACTTTGCTGGACTTAGGTTTTGTTTGAGTGTGTCTGATTCTTCCCTTTGAAATAAGACAGTACTTGTTTTGGATTTTACAGCAGCCCACAGTTAAGAGACTTTTAATAGACTGTGAACTTTTAAGTGTTTGGGCATTTAAGGACTGTGGGGCTTTTAAGGCTGTACTGTCTTAAGTTATGATTAATGTTAACATCATACTTTGGGGATAAGAACTGGAAAGGTGGTGGTTTAATAGTGATGTGTTTTGTGTGTCAAGTTGACAAGGGGTCAATTGTGCTGGATTTCTTTAGTGTCAACTTGATACACCTGGGTTGAGGGAGCCTCAATTGGGGAATTGGCTCCATTGGCTTGGCCTGTGGCCAATCCGTGGAGTATTGTCTTGATTGTCAAGCAATGTGGGAGGACCCAGCCCACAATGAGTGGTGCCACCCTGGGTAGGAGGTTGTGTACTGTATAAGAAGGCAGGCTGGGCATGAGCCAGGGGAGCAAGCCAGTGAACAGCATTCCTCCATGGCCTATGCTTCAGCTCCTGCTTCCAGTTTCCTGCCCTGAGTTCCTGCCTTGGGCTCCCTGAGTGATGAACTGTGACCCAGGAGATGTAAACTGAATAAACCCTTTCCTCCCCAAGTTGGTGTTGGTCAGAGTGTTTTGTCACAGCAATGGAAGACAAACTAGAACAGGTACCCAGAGCTAAATATTTGTTTTAAATAACTTTATCAGATGCAAAGAAGGAGATGTTGGTTTTTCTTAAAGCACAATCTTCCACTAAAGTATGCAGAGTAAGGTAAAGGTCCACCTAGAACACACGCACTTCTCACAGGGTAGGCTGGGGACATGCTGGGTCTGAGCGACAGTGTAGGTCCCTGGGTCTCCCACTTGTAGGCACAGGACAGTGTTTGTAGAGATGGAAGGGGAGAAGAGGTAAATGCACTTTGTTAATAATGTCATTCTCAGAGTTGAGAGACACAATATACTCAAAGAACTCACACTTATCTGGGGCACATTAAGTATTTTTTTCACAGTACCTGGGACATATTAAGTATTTTTGAAAAAGCTATTGTCATTGTTAGTACCAGCCATAGTAAGAACTGGAAGGTGGGGAGGCGGGCGGGCGGCACCTACTAGTTCCATCGTCCTCATCTGTGCACTAGTGTCCACTTGACACACCTGCATTGAGGGAGCCTCAATTGAGGAACTGGCTCCACTGGCTTGGCCTGTGGCCACGTGTGAGGTATTTTCTTGATTGTGGGTGGTGCCACCCTTGGGCAGGTTGTTGTGTATAGTGTGAGAAAACAGCTTGGGCACGGGCCAGAGGAGCAAGTCAGTAAGCAGTATTCCTCCATGGCCTGTGCTTCAGCTCCTGCCCTGAGTTCCTACCTTGGGTTCTGTCAGTGATGAACTGTGACCCGGAAGATGTGAGTCAAATAAACCCTTTCCTCCCCAAGTTGGAATTGGTCACAGTGTTTTGTCCCAGCAATGGAAAGGGAAGTAGAACACCATCCTTTCTCTAAGCCTCAGAATCCTCAGTCTGTCTTCATCACAGGGATCCAAGCAGCAGGTGGGGCCTGGCCCTGCCACTGCGTCTCCAAGGAGGAAACAGGGAGGCTTCACTGGACATGGGAAAAGAATCTTGACCTGAGGTCTGGGGAGCAGGGGTTCCTTGTCACTTGTGGAATACCCTGCCCTCTCCACCATCCCACCTCCTTCCCATCTCCTCTCAGTCAGAGCTCTGGGTCACGTGGCAGGAGCAAGGGCAGGGATCTGTCCTAGGACACCCTTCCGGCTGTTACCTCTGCCCCACGTTCTCGTTCACTACTGCTGGTCCGACTCCATCCCTCAGGTCCACATCCCGTGCGCTCTTGGCAGCTTTGATGGCTCGGTTGTAGACTTTGTCAAGTTCTTCCATGATAAACTTCAAGTCTGAGCAGAGATGAGGCGCCGCAGCGAAACGCCAGAACAGAGGAGGCAGGTACAGGAGGATGGCGAACAGCAGCAGGATGTAGGGGAAGAACTGAAAAGCAAGAGCCGGACACCAAGGTCAGCAGGCCCTGCAAGGGCAGGTCAAGGTCAGCAGCTCCTGGAACAGCAGTCCGACTCTGCCAACGAGCATGCCCATGGCCGCCAGCCGGCTGCCAAATGACGACTGCTTCTGTCGCTCCTTAACCTGGAATCTTCCACTTCCCATTCAATACGCATTAATTTGAAGTAACTGGCAATTACATGGTGGGACCTGGTATTTCCTTTCTAAGTCCAGAAGGAAAGGAAAAAAAAAATCTCCCATATTCTAAGGAGCAATTTCTGAACAGAATCCCAGTTAAAAGACAGGTAAAGGACACGGTGGCTTTTGCCATTTTTTTCGTCATTTATTCTACTTTTAGAGTTGTATTTCTTTTTCTTCTTTGAAATCTGGACAAAGAAACATTATGAAAAACCTTGGCTTCAGTGACCCAGTCCCTATCAGAGCTGCAATCAGCAATTAAAACCCAGACAACGTGGAGGGAGGGACCTGCAGTGCTGGGGTCGACAAAGTCAAGCCACAGAAGCCTCACCATGACCAAAGAATCACGTGGGTGGCAGAGGGTGGACAGCAGAGCAGGCCAGAGAGGACTGAAGGTCCGGAGAGCGAGGAGGGACCTGAAACCTGGTCCACTTAGAAGCTCAGCAAGACCACAAAGCACAGCAGCACAGTGATCCACTGAGGCACAGCTCCGTGGCTTGGGCTGAGAGGTAAGGAACCTCTGACCCTCAGCCTTGTGCTCATGTGACATGGGTGTCACCAAGATGAGACAGAAAGCCTCAGGAAAGGCACTCACCAGGGAGCCTGGCCTGTCATAAGCACCTGACCTCACCAGGCAAAAACAGAGGAAACAGCCACCTGAGTGGCCACACTCAGTCCTCCTAACCACCGGCAGGGCCTGTGAGGACTGCCCTGTCTGCACTGGAGAGGAAACCTGGGCGGTTTCGGGCCCCTTATCACAGAACTGGTAAGCGAGTGAGTCCAAATATGACATCAAAGCTCCGACCCCACGTCTACCTCAATACGCTCTACGATGCGCTGCATTTGGATCATCCCAGCTCCACAGCTCCGTGTACTGACAAGAGGCCAAGGTCCTTCTGACTGGACACAAAACTGCCTCCCCGCACATGCATGGGAGCAGGGAGGACCCAGGCCAGAGCTGGCTGTGCCTGCAGGGCGGAGAGGCTACAAAGCACTACAGGGCATTCCTAAGAACTCCATGCCTGCTTTCCCTACCGTGAACACCTGACACGGCCACAGGACGTGTGTCAAGATTAATGTGACACTGGCATGTTACTACAGACTAAACTCCAGGCTTTGACCAGATCCCGCCAGGTTCTCCTCTTTCTCTCTAAGGTGTGGCCCAGGGTGCCCACCACCCACTGCAGCTGCTGTGGATTCCTAGTTCCCTTGCTTTTATTACAGGCCCTTGGGTCTTCCTTGTTTTTCATGAAAAGGTTTAAGTACATGAAGAAAACACATATAGGTTCACAAAGGAAATGGATAATTTTGGTATAGTTAACAAAATATTAAAAAGCTAGGGGCTGGAAAGATGGCTCCATGGTTAAGAGTACTGACTGCTCTTGCAGAGGACCCAGGTTTGGTTCCCAGCACCCACACGGCAGCCAACAACCATTTGGAATTCAAGCTCCGAGGGATCCCACAGCCTTTTCTGGCATCTGCAGGCACTGAACATGTGTGACACATATGTACCGATGCAGGCACTGAACACGTGTGACACCCATGGACCCATGCAGGCACTGAACACATGTGACACACATGGACCTATGCAGGCACTGAACACATGTGACACACATGGACCCATGCAGGAACTGAACACGTGTGACACCCATGGAGCCATGCAGGCACTGAACACATGTGACACATGGAGCCATGCAGGCACTGAACACAAGTGACACATGGAGCCATGCAGGCACTGAACACGTGACACATGAACCCATGCAGGCACTGAACTCATGTGACACATGAACCCATGCAGGCACTGAACTCATGTGACACACACGGACCCATGCAGGCACTGAACTCATGTGACATACAGATACCCATGCAGGTGAAATATTCATATCCATAAAGTAAAACCAAATAAATACTTTTTATTTTTTAATTTATTTTATGTGGAATTACCTATATGTAAGTGCACTGGTGTCATACAATGCCCACAGACAACAGAAGAGGGTGCCAGATTCCCCGGAACTGGAGTTACGGATGGTTGTTATCCACTATGTGGGTGTTGGGAATCAAACCCGGGTCCTCTGCAAGAGCAGCCAGTGCTCTTTAACTTCTGTGCCATCTCTCCAGCCCAAAACAAATCTTAAAAAAATATTTAAGTCAGCCGGGCGTGGTGGCGCACGCCTTTAATCCTAGCACTTGGGAGGCAGAGACAGGCGGATCTTTGTGAGTTCAAGGCCAGCCTGGTCTACAAGGTGAGTTCCAGGACAGCTGGGGCTACAGGGAGACCCTGTCTCGAAAAGACAAAAAAAAAAATATTTAAGTCAATTTGCATGTGCTTCTTTGTTATTAATTCCTGAAATAGGGTCCAGTGGATGGCCTAATAACCCACACAGCTCTGAAGCCCAGAGAAGCCAGCCACACAGCAGGCAGCTGTGCCTCGGTGGGCGACAATGGCCTGCTAACTTGCTCACATAATGTTCAATGTCAAATTTCAGTCAGGTGAATGAGAAGTACGGCAGCTTCTGTCCACAGACTCCGGCCACTCTCTTGAGCCCGTGCTGGAATCCCTGCCACGAGAGAGCAAAATGGGCCTGAATGTGGCAGCCTCCCGTTGTGATCCTGGGGTGGGGTCTCATGCTGCAGCCTCCCATTGTGATCCTGGGGTGGGGTCTCAAGCTGCAGCCTCCCATTGTGTTCCTGGGGTTGCGGCATGCGGTGGGGTCTCATGCTGCAGCCTCCCATTGTGATCCTGGGGATGCGGCATGGGGTGGGGTCTCACGCTGCAGCCTCCCATTGCGATCCTGGGGTTTTGGCATGGGGTGGGCAGGCTGTGTGCTGCTGAGCTACAGCTGTACTTGGTTCACAGCTGGCCGTCAGGAGAAGAACCATTCTTGGTCCATCCTTGCCCACTGGGACGGCTGCCAGTTACTATAAAACTTAAACTTTGAGGGCTGGAGAGATGGCTCAGCAGTTAAGAGCACTGACTGCTCTTGCAGAGGACCGGGGTTCAAATCCCAGCACCCACATGGCAGCTAAGATCTGTCTTAGGCTGGGCATGGTGGCGCACACTTTAATCTCAGCTCTCAGGAGGCAGAGGCAGGTGGATCTCTGTGAGTTCAAGGCCAGCCTGGTCTACATAGTGAGTTCCAGGCCAGCTGGGACTAAAGGGAGACCCTGTCTCACAAAGACCAAAAAAAGTAAAATAAAACTTTGTCAGCCGTGTTCCTTCTGACACTGAGACAGCCAGGCACTTTTTCCAGGAACCAGAGGTGGTAGACATATTTCTAACTTGGGCTTGTGAAATATTTTGATAGGTCACTTTTGTTTTGAGGTTATCTGAGCAACATTTTTACCTCAGAGTGTTCTAAACTAGCAGGTGTACAGCCTGTCTAACAAGCCCAAGCAGTGGGACAATCAGCGCCAGAGTTCAGCATGGTTCACTGCAATGAAAAAAGCGAATGTCTGAAGGTGTCACACAGAGTGTGTGCTTCTCCCTAACCATCTTTGTGCCCTGGTCACTTCTGCAGCACAGATGAACGCCCCTTCGTTGGGATCCCTAGACTCTTCTCCCACTGTATCAAAAATAAAGAGGCCATTCTGTGTGTCTTCATCAGGTAGCAAAATCAACTAAACTGAATATGAATCCAAAAAGCATTAAATTACAGTCTTTAAAATTCTTTTGTCCAAATAAGGAATGTGCAGAAGCCATCACGCTCCAAGGATGCCTGCAGGAGAAGACTTTGTCCTCAGCTCTGCCTATTCCTCCCGGGGCTGGGATGCTCAGCATCACTCAAACCTCTGACTGCACCACTTGGTACACGGTCCCAGTCAGCAATGAACTCTTCCTAGGACACGAAGACCCCTCCACACACAGAGAACCTAGCAGTTGTTCCAAGCAAAGCTCTTAACCTGTGGGCTTTAAAATTTGTGTTATTCAAGCTGGGCATGGTGACGCACGCCTTTAATCCTAGCAATCGGGAGGCAGAGGCAGGCGGATCTTTGTGAGTTCAAGGCCAGCCTGGTCTACAGAGTGAATTCCAGGACAGCTGGGGATACAGGGAGACCCTGTCTCAGAAAGACAAAAAAAAATATTGTGTTATTCCTGGAAGAAGTTGTCATTACATGACCAGGCAGCAGTGGCCCTTACATGACGTTACATGACCAGGCCCCAGTACAAGGTCCCTCCATGGCCTAAGCCCCTCTCTTCTGAGGCAAAGAGCCACAAAGCAGGAGTGAAAGAGATGAACTCTACCAGAAGAGGGGACGTGACAGAGATGTGGACTGCAAAGCTCTCTGGCACCTGCTCTGTGCAAGGCAAGGCGCTGGACTCGGGATCTCTGCAGAGCAAGCGGAGCATCTTCCCAAAGATCACACAGCCTAACAAGTAAAAATCAACACACAGATCACCGCGAGGTCTGTCAGCACTCGGACTGAGAAAACAGAGCGTCCCTGGAGAGGCCGGGGAAGCTTCACGCGGGAGGCAGAGCTGACACACCTTAACACGCCACGAAGCAAGACTTTAATAAAGGCAAACGAGGTTAAAATGTGACGGTGCTGAAGCCAAGCTCCAACTTCTCCTCCTCTTTGGCCTGAGTGTCTACTTAGTTCTGCCTGGAAGCCAATCCTCCCTGTCCGGTAAACTCTCACCCAGCCGGGCACCAACACAAATTAGTAAGGCCAGGAGGAGGGAAGGCGAGAGCCAAGGCTGGACAAACAAAATGGGCTAAACGGGGTTCCGGAGAAGCCCAGGTCCGCCTGTGCGCAACAGCGTCAGTAAGTCAGCTGACACACCTGGGAGAGGGGACCTCAAAGGAGGCATTGTCTTCCATAGACTGGCCTGCCACCATGTCTATGAGGTATTTTCTTTTTTAAATATTTTTTTTTAATTTTATTTATTTTGTATGTGTATGAATGTACTGTCTGCATGCAGGTCTGTGCACCCGTGTTGTGCAATGCCGCGGAGGTCAGAAGAGGGTCTCGGATTCCCCTGGAACTGGAGTTCTCCTGGAATTGGAGTTTCAGACGGTTCTCAGCCGCCATGTGGGTGCTGGGGATCGAACCCGGGTCCTCTGCAAGAGTGGTCAGCGCTCTTAACCGCTAGGCCAGGTATTTTCTTAATTGCTAATTGATGTGGGAGGGCCCAGCCCACTGTGGGTGGTGCCACGTGGGGCGGGTAGTGCTGGGCTGTGTAAGAAAGCAGGCTAAGCACAGATCAGAGGAGCGAGCCAGCAGGCAGCACCCCTCCACGCTGTGCTCCAGCTCCTGCCCAGCAGGCAGCACCCCTCCACGCTGTGCTCCAGCTCCAGCTCCTGCCCAGCAGGCAGCACTCCTCCACGCTGTGCTCCAGCTCCTGGCTCCTGCCCAGCAGGCAGCACCCCTCCACGCTGTGCTCCAGCTCCAGCTCCTGCCCAGCAGGCAGCACCCCTCCACGCTGTGCTCCAGCTCCTGCCCAGCAGGCAGCACCCCTCCACGCTGTGCTCCAGCTCCTGCCCAGCAGGCAGCACTCCTCCACGCCTGTGCTCCAGCTCCTGCCCAGCAGGCAGCACCCCTCCATGCTGTGTTCCACCTCCTGCCCAGCAGGCAGCACTCCTCCACGCCTGTGCTCCAGCTCCTGGCTCCTGCCCTGGCTGCCACCCCAGCCCCCAATGAACTGCAATCGAGATGTGGAAGCCAAGTAAACCCTTTTCTTCCCAAATCTTTTGTGCTCTGTACACAACTCCATACTGTTCAGAAACAGGGGCTTGGCAGAAATGGTTGGTCACCATGGGGTACAGTACCACAGCCTGATCCAAGGACTGTGGCTCTGTAAGAACGTGGGTGGAGACAGATGTATCAGAGAGGAGTCACACAAGGATGGAGGCAGGGATGGGAGCTGTCTACCATCCAAGGCCTACCAGGGACTGCAGTAACAGCAGGGAGCAGGCATGGATCAGCCCCTCCCTCTCCCTCCAGAGCCAGCCTTGCCTTGGGGTTGTTGCCTGCAGAGTAAGGAGAGAATAAATTCCTGGTGTGGTGTTTGATGTGGTTTGTGGTCGACTGTTTACATCTCTGGGGAACACACCCAAAGGTTAACCAGCGATCGAATTATGAAGGCCCCAAACTCCCACACTGTTCACAGCAGGACGCCATCTGCAGAGAACACTGTCTAATGTACTTTGGGGAAATATCAAAGCAGTAAAGAACACACGGTCATGGTCACTGCGTCACTGCGGCAGAGAGGCCAGAGTGCTTGAGGGAGGGAGGGGGGAGGGGGAGGGGAGAGGGGGGAGGAAGGGAGGAAGGGAGGGAGCGCTGCAGGCAGGGAAGGCACACATGGGAGGCAGAGGCAGAGACCTGAGCACAGGGTGGGCTTCTGGCTCCTGCAGGGTCCAAGGGCTGCACTGTTAGTTGAGGTCTGCACAGGGGAGGAGAGCGCAGAGCAGGGGATGAGGACATGCAGGAGACCTGGGGTGAAGGACTCTGAGCCTGGGTCTGCTGAGCCTGGGTCTGCAGTTGGGAGCACTCTGGTGGGATGGACCAGGCGATCAAAAGCAAAGGAGTCCTCCTCCTTCGTGACTCAGGACGTGGCAGCACATGCAGTTGAAGCTTTTACATCAACAGAGGTGGCCCGAGAGAACAGGAAGAAACCAACGACCTTCAACATGGAAAGTCAGGCAGAGAGTGAGTCTTGGAGAGATGGGAAGGAATGGTCAGAGTGGGAAGCAGGTAAACTGAGAACAGAAGTGAAATACAGGGGCATCTGTCTGGACTGTAGGCTGTTCAGATAAGATCGACTCAGACAGTCCTGCGCTCAGGAGATCAAGAGCAAAGAGCCAACCCTAAAGGTAACGGACCCTCTCAGGTTTCAGAATACAGACGGTAAAGGTGGTGCACCTTTGACTCTGCACTAAATGGAAGATGGGAGGCTTTGTCCGTGGTGACATCTGAGGGGTGGGTGGCAGCTAAAAAGAGATCTGAAGCCAGGAGTGGTGGAGCACGCCTTTAATACCAGTGCTCTAGAGGCAGAGGCACATGGACCTCTGTGGGATTGAGTCCAGCCTAGTCTACATTAGCGAGTTCCAGGCCAGCTGGGGCTATAAGGAAACTGTCTCAAAACAACAACTACAACCACTACCCACATTTGGGGGCTGGAGAGATGGCTCAGCCATTAAGAGCACTGACTGTTCCTGCAGAGACCTGGGGTTCAACTCCCAGGCCCACATGATGGCTAACAACTGTCTGTGGCTGCAGTTTTAGGGATCGGACACCTACTTCTGACCTCCACAGGCACTGCATGTCATGGGTGCACTTAAACACACGCAGGCAATATGCTCATATACATAAAATTAAAACTAAATAAGGAAGAGGCCTGGAGGAAAAGCAAGCAAAGATTCTCTCCTGGGAAACAGGAAAGGATTGCTGAGCCAAGAGATGGGGAGGACACACGAGGAGCAGGAGCGAAGCTCTGCTCGGGTCTGTGTGCTCCCTGCAGCGCGCTCTTCCCGTCTCAAGTGCTTCAGGAGTCTAGACCATGTGGGACAGGTTTCCTGTGAAGGGCCAAGACTCTGAGCCAGATAGTCTCTGCTACTGATGTGTGGAAACTGCGTAAAGGAATGCGCAAGATAGCTGTCATTTGCTTAAAACTTTGCTTGAAGACAGGCTAGATTTGGCCTGAGAATAATGCAGGTCACAGTTTGCCAGCCAGTCCTGGATTTCTGCTTCTTGAAGAGTGGTGTAGACCAGTGACATCACTACAACCCCAGGGGCCATTAGCGACTGTGATGGTGAGTTTTATCAACTCACACAACCTAGAATGCCTGGGAAGAGTCTCAAGGAGGGACTGTGCAGCAGGCTGGCCTGTGGGCGTGTCTGGAGGGGTCTGCTTAATTAGGCTGACTGATCTGGGGAGACCCCACCCACTGTAGGGTGCCATTCCCTGGGCAGGGTCCTGATCGGCACAGAAGTGGAGAAATTGAGCTGTGCAGGCCACACGTTCGTGCGCATTCCTTTCCTGTGCTCTTGACTTCGGCTGTGATGAGACTGGAGATGTTTCAAGTTCCCAGAGCCTTAACTCCCCATGAAAACGCACTGTGATCTGGACTGTGAGCTAAGACAAACCCTTTCTCCCCAACTTGCTTTTTCAGAATATTTTTATCAGAGCAACAGAAAAGAAACTGAAACAGATGTGGCTTCTCGGCTCCATGGGCATCAGAAAGAACATGTCCACGGCCGCCCTGACACGCAGGCACACACTCTGAGGAGCATCTACGTGAGTGCTGCCCACACGCGGCTCCATCTCGTGGCTATTCCTGGCAAGAACCAAGCTCCCAACCCAGAAAGTTTGGTCTGGGCTCAGGTCCCTGTTTCCACATGACACAGGTAACAGGCTCTTCAGGGGACCCCCCCCCCAACGTCTGTAACTCTGCTTTGTTAGGTATTTTTAGAATTCTTACTGATCTTGTCTTTCCAGTTTCCTGTTTCAAAGAGGAACTTACTCTCTTTACCTGAATCAACAATCAAAATGCCAGTTCGAGCGGTCCTCGAACGCCCTCTGCTGGTCCTCGGTAGACTCACCAGTCCTCACATGTCCAGCAAAGTCCCCCTCATCCCTAGTGCCTCTAGAGGAAGAGGAAGAGGAATGAAAGAAGTCAGTGGTGGAAGTGGCAAAACCACTGCTGACCCTGGACGGTCACTCTCCACAGTGACCACTGTTGACCCTGGACGGTCACTCTCCACAGTGACCACTGTTGACCCTGGACGGTCACTCTCCACAGTGACGGTCACTTAAGCAGCACACTGAGCATGCCTTTGAGGGACCGAGACTCCTGTTTAACGTGCCACCACTAATCCTGTACTTCTAATCCCCCAACACTGTGACATTGCCCTGGAAAAAGAAGCCCCAGTCTACGCAGGGCACAAGCTGCCTCCTTCCTCTACTCTTCCACGTCTTTAGGACTCACTATGGGCCTACACCTTATTCCAGGAGCATACAACACACAACACGCACAAATTATCTGCACTGGACTTTCAGATTAGAGTGCAGAGAGAATGTAGAATTAAGTGGGTAATTACTATAGTCGGGAGTGATTTCCAGAAAAGTTCCAGTCGCTCTGGGAATGCTCTACCAGGCACTGCAGCCACCCAGCCCCCTTCCCCCCACTCCCAGGACCCCCGGGACTCCCACAATACCTGCTCTGCTCACACTACACTGTGGCCTCGTCTCGGCCTTCAAGCAGTGTGACCCAGCAACAGCCCTCAGCCTTATTAAAGCTCAGAGTTTCTGGGTGGAAATGCCACATGAGCTGAGACAGGTTAGAAAAACACATGAGGAAGTCAGCCTGATGGGGGGGAGGGGGTAAACACCGGGAGCTCGGGCCAGGCCGGTTCAGGCACCAGAGTAGAGCAGGCTGGCTAGAATGCTGGCTAAAATGACTGCTTACTTTTGAGACAGAGTCTCACTATGTAGTCCTGGCTGGCCTCGAACTTACTATGTAGACTAGGCTGGCTTGCACTTACAGAGATGTGCCTCTCTCTGCCTTCAGAGGACTGGGATTATAGAGTGTACAACCATACCAGCTGAAATGGTTGTTTTACAATAAACAAGAACCTTCTTCAACAGGCTAGCCTAAGAGTTTCAGCTGAGGACTTTGTTTCCCTTCCTCTCATGGTTGGGGGAGGAGCAGGACGCTGGGAGGGGGAGTGCAGAGTGAGTGGTCTTAGTTCCCAGCCAGTTCAGAAGGACGCCAGGAGAGTGCGTGGCTGTCTGGAAAAGAGTATCAGATCCTGGAGATGAGGTGAGACAGGGTGCTCAGGATGACGCAGAGGTCAGCTCTGGGTGGTGAGGGACCACCAAGGTCCCAGGTAGGCAGAAAGTAGCCAGGGAAGATGACAGCAGAGGAGGGCCTGGGAGGCTGTGCCCAGTGCCAAGAGCATCTCAGGAGCTGGGTCTGCATGAAAAACGGCAAGTTTAAGAGAGGGTTACAGGGGAAGTGCCAATCTCCAGAGGGTTGCAGAGGAAGTGCCAATCTCTAGAGCCCAGAGCCAAGGGCCACTTCTTGGTGGCTTCCCTGCTGAGGGTTCAGCCAAAGCTGACTCACCCACGTGGGTCCAGACTACTGAAGGCACAGAAGTTTACCTGTGTCTATTCACAAATGAAGCACTTCTCAGATATGAAGTGGAGCCAATTCCTTTCTTTTTTTTTTTTTTTTTTTTGATCTTTTTGAGACAGGGTCTCCCTGTAGCCCCAGCTGGCCTGGAACTCACTCTGTAGACCAGGCTGGCCTTGAACTCACAGAGATCCACGTGCCTCTGCCTCCCAAGTGGGGACCAATTCTTAAAGAGAAACTAGAGGTGGTTGCTAGGAGCTGAGGAATGGGAGTTCATTGTTTGGTGGAAGGACGCCAAGCTTCTATCTGGGATGAGGACAGAGCTCAGGAGACAGACCGAGGTGAGGGTTGTATGAGGATGTGAGCTTTATGCCAAAGAACTATATGCTTAAGAATGGCTAAATTGCTGGGCATGGTGGTGCACACCTTTAATCCTGGCACTTGGGAGGCAGAGTCAGGTGAATCTCTGTGAGTTCAAGGCCAACCTGGTCTACAAAGCGAGCTCTGGGACAGCTGGGACTATACAGCTGTCTTTAAAAAAAGAATGGCTATAATAGGTGAATTTTATACTGGTTATATGCTACTCTGAAAGGGGGAAAAGCTGAAAAAGATCAAAATGGAAATAAAAGAGCTAGGGCTACGGAGTCCAGCCCAGCTCGACGGCCACACTGACGCTCATGTCAGGCCCAGCTGGGACGGCCACACTGACGCTCATGTCAGGCCCAGCTGGGATGGCCACACTGACGCTCATGCCAGGCCTAGCTCGGATGGCCACACTGACGCTCACATCTGGCCCAGCTCAGATGGCCACTGAGGACCAGTTCGCACGGTCACACTGACGCTCACGTTCGGCACATGTGGTATGTACTACTTCTGCACTTATACAAGGTCTTGACTTCTAAACCTGTGCTCGTTTCCCAGGACTGTCACCATGAATCCCTCTACTGATGGCCCTGCACAATGGGAATCTTTTCTCTCAGTTTTGGAGTCCAGGCTGGGTGCTGGCAGGTGCTGCTCCCTCTAACTTTTCTGGGGACCCTTGCTTGCCTCTTCCAGCATCCTGCGTCAGGACATGTCACAGGGCCACCTCGTCCAGTAGCACACCCACACTGGCTCCCCTCTAAGTGTGTCCATGTCCAATGCCTTCCTCATACGAGGACACCTACTGTATTGGATGGGGGGGGGCTCGCCCCACTCCAGCATGGCTACTGTAACAAATCCACATCCAAATAAAGTCATATTCTAGGCCACACAAGGTTAAGATGTCAATATATCTTTTAGGCAACATCAACCCATGACACCACCCACACCCAGCATTTACCACCCTAGGTGGCATTTGGCACAAGTTACTATACTGACCCATAGGCAGGTATTCACAGGACACGCTTCTCCAACGGCATGCCCTTCCTGTCTTCCTCTCCTCCCGCAGCTCTGTCTTCTCTGTGGGCTCCTACTCCATCAACTCTCCATGCTAGAGACCCCCAGACCCTGCCTAGTCAGCTTTGTCACAGTGACACAGCCTGTCGTTACCTGGCAGGAAAGCCTCAACGAGGAGCTGTCTGCTCAGACTGGGCTGTGGCCTGTCAGAGAGGCACCATCTCATTAATTGATGCAGAAGGGCCCAGCCAGCCGTGACCAGCACGTCCCGTGGACTGCCGTGACCAGCACGTCCCATGACAGGTAGTTCTGGGCTATCTAAGAAGGCTGGTGACCCAGAAGTATAAACTAAAACTCTTTCCTCCCCAAGCTGCTTTTGGTCAGTGTTTTATCATAGCTACAGAAACTAGGACAGACTCCTTCCCATCTATACCAGCCCCACAGAAGTCCAGTCTCACAGCTTCCCACCATCAACCTCCTGACAGACTGCACATTTACGGCACTGACCTGTGGTGATCTCCAGATACCCCATCTTCCCCCACTAGCATGTCCCCACTAGCACGTCCCCACTAGCATGTCCCCCTAGCATGTCCCACTAGCACGACTCCACTAGCACGTCCCCACTAGCACATCCCCACTAGCATGTCCCCCTAGCATGACCCCACCAGCATGTCCCACTAGCATGTCCCCCCTAGCATGTCCCTACTAGCATGTCCCCCTAGCATGTCCCCCACTAGCATGTCCCCCCTAGCATGTCCCCCCAGCATGTCCTCACTATCATGACCCTACCAGCATGTCCCACTAGCATGTCCCCCCTAGTATGTCCCTACTAGCACGTCCCCCCAGTATGACCCCACTAGCATGTCCCCCCAGCATGTCCCCACTAGCATGTCCCCCCAGTATGACCCCACTAGCATGTCCCCCAGTATGACCCCACTAGCATGTCCCCCCTAGCACATCACCCCAGTATGACGCCACTAGCATGTCCCCCCTAGCATGTCCTCCAGTATGACCCCACTAGCATGTCCCCCCTAGGCACATCCCCCCCTAGCATGTCCCCCACTAGTACATCCCCACCAGCATGTCCCACTAGCATGTCCCCCCTAGCATGTCCCCACTAGCATGTCCCCACTAGCATGTCCCCACTAGCATGTCCCCACTAGCATGTCCCCACTAGCATGTCCCCACTAGCATGTCCCCACTAGCATGTCCCCACTAGCATGTCCCCACTAGCATGTCCCCACTAGCATGTCCCCACTAGCATGTCCCCACTAGCATGTCCCCCCAGCATGACCCCACTAGCATGTCCCCCCTAGCATGTCCCCCCAGCATGTCCCCACTAGCATGTCCCCACTAGCATGTCCCCACTAGCATGTCCCCACTAGCATGTCCCCACTAGCATGTCCCCACTAGCATGTCCCCACTAGCATGTCCCCACTAGCATGTCCCCACTAGCATGTCTCCCCAGTATGACCCCACTAGCAAGTCCCCCCAGCATGTCTCCACTAGCAAGTCCCCACTAGCATGTCCCCACTAGCAAGTCCCCACTAGCAAGTCCCCACTAGCATGTCCCCACTAGCATGTCCCCCCCTAGCATGTCCCCACTAGCATGTCCCCACTAGCATGACCCCCCAGCATGATCCCACTATCATATCCCTACGAGCATGTCCCCACTAGCATGTCCCCCCAGCATGTCCCCCCTAGCATGTTCCCCCAGCATGTCCCCCCAGCACGTCCCCCCTAGCACGTCCCCCCTAGCATGTCCACACTAGCACGTCCCCACTAGCACGTCCCCCACTAGCACATCCCCACTAGCACGTCCTCATTAGCACGTCCCCACTAGCATGTCCCACTAGCATGTCCCAGGGCATGCTAGCAGCTCTGCTTTCTACATGTCTGCTCAGCTCTCACAGACCCTCCTCTACAACCCTGCCTCCCTCCAGCCTGCCCAGGTCCCTGCTGGCTAGCAGGATGGGTTTCTCCAGATGGTGTCACACCCCACAGTCCCTGGGCGGTGCCTTTGCACTTGCTGGCGTGGTGCCTTTCCCCCTTCTCATCCCATCTGCACTTCACTTTTCCAGAACCCTCACATCACACAGGCTTCCCTGTCACCGCCCATCTGGCTAGTCACTTCCACTTACCTGGAAGAAACATTTTCTGAGGAGGAAAGGTTTTGGGAAGCAATTGTCTATTACCATCATCTAAAAAAACACAACTTTTTAAAAATAATTTTTATGGGGCTGCAGAAGTGGCTCAGCAGTTAAGAGCACTGGCTGCTCTTGCAGAGAACCAGGTTCAGTTCCCAGCAGGCACATGGCGGCTAACAAAGCTCCAATTCCAGGAGATCTGATGCATTTCTCTGAGCTCTGCAGACATTGCATGACGCAGGTGCGCTTACACATGCTGGCAATACATTCATACACATAAGATAAAAATAATAAAATAGTTTAAAAATGTATGTGTATCTTTCTGGGTGTGTGGTCCATGTGTGTGGGTAGCCATCGAGGCCAGAAGAGGACATCGGACCCCCTGGAGCTGGAGTGACAGGTGGCTGTGACCTCCCAGTATGGGCGCTGGGGACTGAGCCCAGGTCCCCTGGAGCACTGAGCCATCTCTCCAGCATACTGTGTCATCTTTATTTCTTCTCTGCCCATTCACTCCTCCCCCAACAACCACCTGGCTACTTCTCCACTGAATCCTTGGTGCCAGGATCAGGAGGATTTCCATAAGTCCAGTATGCATGGCTCAACTCTCAGAATGGGTGATCTACAAACTTTCCACTCTGCCTGCAAACCCACCCTGGGCATCTGGGAAAAATACCCCTGCTCCTTCTTTTCCAGCCAGCATCTCAATTATTCCTTCGGCTTTTTTTTTTTTTTTTTTGAGACGGAGTCTCCCTGTAGCCCCAGCTAGCCTGGAACTCACAGAAATCCTACTGCCTCTGACTCCCAAGTTCTGGGATTACAGGTGTGCTCCATGTGGCCCAGATCAGTTATTCTTCTGCATGCTCATTCACCATCAGTGAACTCTGAGGAAGGAACACGCTGTCCGTGGCCCTCACTGTCCATGGGCACACATCGTAGCACACGGTCCTCGATCAACATCAGCTAAAGGAGCTCTGTGTCACAGTCATCTGCCTGAAAATCTCCATCTGATTCTCTCAATTCTCTGTATTACCTCAGTTCTTTGAACCCACTCCTAATGACTCTCCTGGGTCTGAGGTAGCCCTCCTATGAGGGCTGTTTGTGACCTTTCCTAGGTTTTCCTTCATACCTGTTATGTATCAAGTGAGTGCTGAACACCTTGTGTGGACAGCCAGGGTACATGTCCAAGGCTCTGGATGATTAGATGATGTCTCCTTCCTCCAGGGAGGAATCGGTTCCACTTCTGGTAGGCAGGCAGCCTAGAGACACTGGCAAGGTCAGATAGGACCCCCACCCTGATGCCCAATCCTCAATCCCTGTCAGTGAAGTAATTCAGACCAAGACTCTACTCCCTGGAAGGACCATGGTAGCCCCTGAACCCCTCACTCCCAAGGAAAGGCCTTCCAGAGCTCCAACTCTAGGCCACAGAGTATTGACCAGGGTCCCTCCAGCCTGGCAAGTCGTGACTTCAATTTCCCAGGCCTATGAGTCTGGTAAGAGCTCTGCTCAGATATTCAGAACATGTGCAAGAAACAAGCTATTCTCTCACAACCAGGAAGAGAGTCATGCCAGGTAAGTGAGGGCTTGGCCGGCCCCACCCTGCTTCTTTGACTGGGGCATTAAGGACCCAGTTCTGTCTGTAGACTTGCAAACCAGTCCTGCAACCCACCCCGGCCTTGTCTCTCAGGGCTCCCTTAGTGTTTCTTGTGAAACACATCAGGAAAAAAAAAATCTTTTGAGCTTCTTCTTGCTCCAGCGGTTCCACGATCACCAACAGCCCTGCTGACACTGACCTTACACAATCCCAGCTACAGTTTACGGCTGAGCTAGTGCCAACCCAGGAATTGGTAACAACCTGACATTTATACGACATTATAACATGGACTTAAACTACACCAGCATGGACTGAGATTTGCAAACAAGGCTGCTCGACTTCTGGAGATGTGCCTGTTGGCGCCGTAGCTCCTTGTGATGTGCAGCCCTGACGATAAGAGTCACGCAGAGCCGACAAACACTCGCCCAATGCTCGGGTGGCAAAAAAAAAAAAAAAGCCCAACCCAGAGTTGCTGTAGGAATCTCCATGCTGAGGTGCATGCAATACACAGCATGGGGGAGGACAAGGTAGAGCCAGCCCCTGTCAGAGTACACAGAAACTGTTCTTTACAGGATGCATGTGCGAGGTCAGCAGCAGTTAAAACAGCAGGGTCCAATGTCAGCCCTGGCTGCGCAGAAGATACAGTCTGTTCTCCTCAGCAGAAAAGAACATCAAGAGATGTACAAGTGTTCTAGTTGCTTTGTTTTTGCTTTTGTTTCCTTATCAAAGACAAAGAATCAGTGGATGAAAAACCAACGGAAGTAAAGTTTAGTTTTCATCTCTGCAGAATACTCCCAGCATCACACCATCACTCTCAGAGAAGACCCATGACATCACCTCCCACTCACAGAGAAGACCCATGACATCACCTCACCACTCACAGAGAAGACCCATGACATCACCTCACCACTCACAGAGAAGACCCATGACATCACCTCACCACTCATAGAGAAGACCCATGACATCATACCATCACTCACAGAGAAGACCCATGACATCACACTATCACTCACAAAGACCCATGACATCACGTCACTACTCAGAAGACCCATGACATCATACCATCACTCACAGAGAAGACCCATGACATCACCTCACCACTCACAGAGAAGACCCATGACATGAAACCATCACTCACAGAGAAGACCCATGACATCACATCACATCTCTCACAGAGAAGACCCAAGACATCAGTCATCACTCAGAGATGACCCAAGGTGTCACGTCACTGCTCAAAGAGAAGACCCAAGGCACCACGTTACTTCTCACAGAGAAGACCCAAGATAACACATAATCAGTCACAGAGAATAAACACCCAAGACATTACATCATCACACAGAGGGAAGACCCAAGACATTACATCATCATCACAGACAGTAGACCCAAGACATTACATCATTACTCACAAAGTGCAGAGGCATCCCATCATCCTCAGAGTGCTCTTATACACACAAACTTGCTAACTCCAGCTCAAGTTTCATACTCTCTAGACTGCGTTCCTCATACCTGGTATGTCCCTGACCTGCACCTCTTGTCTGTAGGTGAGTAGCCTGGATATAATGTCTCTTGTGTGGTATCTCCCTTACCTTTCACTACATCGATCTATCAGAAATCCACTCCCAAAGCTGTGTCCCCAGGAGCTATGACCAGGCTTCTGGGTGCTCCAGGCACACAGTACTAGAAGCAGTTCAACTATATGGTAATCCTTTTTTTTTCAAGAGGTCCTGTATATGACAGAAAAGGCACTACTCAATATGCTATGTTCGAACCCCAGCCTTGTCCATGCAGACACTCAAAAGGTACAGAGCACAGCTTCTCCACCCTTCCACTCCCACATCTGTTAAGCAGATGTGAAAGTGTTTCCAGTTACCTTGTGCAGCCAGAGCGGAAGGTTTCCAGACTCACTCTGCAGCGAACCTTTCTGCTGCACGGCAGCCCAGCAGTACGAATCCACGAAGGAAGCCTGGCGCCAGGAGAACGAGCTTGGGGAGAAACAGCTTATCTGGGTACCTGAGAAACAAGGCAGATGGCTGTGATGAGTAAAGTGCAGACTGCACCCCTCCACCCGAAGTGTCATCCAAGTCAGACTGCACCCCTCCACCCGAAGTGTCATCCAAGTCAGACTGCACCCCTCCACCTGAAGTGTCATCCAAGTCAAAGCTTGGAACTATGGGTGGCAATGCCAAGTAGCAGCTGAAATGAATCTGGGGCTGTGAAACACAGGCAACAGGAAAAGGAGCCTGATCGCGCTGCTACCAAAGCTTAATCCGATCAGAAAAGCATGGGAATTCCAGGTCTTCCTGGAAGGCTTGTCGGTACTGTACCACATGACTTTCCTGCAGTCTTGGTTCTGAACACAGAGCACACGTTTTGCACTACATGTGTGTCAACATTACACATGCCATCAAATACTTCCCGAAATTCCTAGACTCAGATTTGAGAGTGCTATAGGGTATGAACTGCAGTGTCTTTACATACGAAGCTTTCTGCTCCACAGAAACGTAATGGCCTAGTTAAAGAAAACAAAGACTTTTAATATTTTCCTACCATCATTCTTCAACAGGTGAGGATCAACTGGTTTGTACTGTGTTAAGACAAATAAGCATATCCATCTCATTAATATTTGAGAATAAAATTTGCTGTCATCTTTAATTAGTGGCAAAATAATATGTATACAAAGGAATTGTGCTAAAATAAATAAATGTACAATTTACCAGTAAACATCTAATTTGTATACCTGTTTTATATACCTATACATCTGAGTTCTTATAAAACTTTTCTTGTCAGAAAAAGGTCACAAGTGAAAAACATTTCACGAGTCTGGGTTAAGTCGAGGAACCCCACCCAGGACAGGGGTGGGATTGCTGAGGAAGGCACTGAGACGCTGCAGGGCAAAGCAAACCAGCGCCGGGAGGTCCAGCTGGCAAACACCAGTTCTGATGGCAGCTTGGACTCAAATGGGGGAGAATTCTAGAAAACAGCGGAACCACAGCAACCTGAACAAGGGAAACAGAGACCAAGAGTCTGGGGAAAAAGGCCTGAGAAGCACATTAGACAGGTCGGGAGTCGGGGAAGAGGAGGTCCTCGCCCACGGGTGGGCAGGCAACAAGTGCAATCGGCACCGGAAAGTGCGCTTCTGTGGGTATCTGCCAACGGTGTGTGCGGCTGCACGTGACGCGTGGAGACCAGAGGTCCGTCCTGGCGTGCTGCTCCTTGTTTGAGACAGGTCTCACTAGCCTTGACCTCACAGAGAGGTCAGTCTCTATCTCACAAGTGCTGGGATTAAAGGTTGAGAACCATTTGGGGTGGCCCATGTTTTCTGATACACAGCCTTTCACTGTGACCTGAAGCTCACAGACTGGGCTAGGCTGCTGGTCAACAAGTGCCACCTGGATTACACGCATGTGCCACCATACCCAGTGCTTTTGGAGTGCTGGGTACCAAACTTGGGTCTTCATGTTCGTGCAGCAAGCACTTCACCACGGAGCTTTCTCCTCAGCCCCAGGAAAGCAGACTTTGTAGAAATAAAAATAGTTTAGAACATTTGGCCGGAAGAAGAGAGGTCTGAAGGACACTGGTAAGAGACCACAGGAACAAAACAGTCATTTTCCATCCCCTCTAAGACCAAAGATGGCATGAACCGACTTGTGGCTCAAGCAGCCCTGATTTAGAAGGTGAATGGTCAAGACTATGACCTCGTAATGGGAGATGGGGCTGGGAGGGGAGGAGGCAGGAAGACCTGGAGCCCCCTCAAGGGTCTGCTGGGAATGTGTTCCTCTGAGAAGGGACACAGCTTTCTCCACAGCAGACCGAGAAATGCAACACGGCAGTAACAGCCCTCAGATCCGAATGGCCTCAGGGGCCAGGGCAGAGCTCCTGTCTTCCCTGCTCACAGCAGGCACAGGGGCTGGGGTCCGGCAACCTCCTGTCCCCATCAAGTGTGTAAGGGGTTGGGATGTGCCACAGGCAGAGACCACCACCCCCACCTCCTGCCAGACAGGCCCTCCCCTAACCCCACCCAGGGTGGGGAGTGCTAAGCTCCAGTCTCTGGACTTTGTTGTATTTAAACCTCACTCTGCCACTCAGCTGGGTGATTCATTGCTAGCAAGTCACTTGACCTTCCAAACTCGGGGTCTCTAATGGGATGGCATTAGCACCAGAACTGCACATTGTTGTGCAGACAAAAAGAGCAGTTGTGACAGCATTTGCTACAGGGTCTGGTTCCCTGGTTGCTCAGAGAGCCACATTTTTCCAGATGAAGTAACAAGCGAACCCTACACACCCGCCATTTCCCCTTCCCGCTCTATGGAAAGGGGACAAGTGAGAAGACACTGAGCAGACTCCCCTAGACCCTGTGTCTGAAAGGCCTCCGGGAGCCATCTTTCCTGGAGAAAGGCAGGCCCATGCATCATGTCAAGAGAATACAGTGAGGTCCGGGATGCCAGGAAGGCAGAGTTCTGGGGTGGTGGTGGGGTGCATGGTCATGAGTACCCCTTCTTCCTCAGCAGGTGACAGCACACCCAGACTTTAAGAATTATCTTCGGGCTGGAGAGATGGCCTAGCAGTTAAGAGTGCTCTTGGAGAGGACCCGGGTTCGATCCCCAGTACCCACATGGCGGCTGAGAACCGTCTTTAACTCCAGTTCCAGGGGAACCCGACACCTGCTTCTGACCTCCACGGTGCACAAACTTACATGCAGACAGTACACTCATACACATAAAAAATAAAAATTTTATTAAAAAAAAAAAGAATTATCTTCACAGTGGTACCTGGGAAATATCACCCTGAAGTCACCGGCCACTGCAAAGTGTCTATAACAGGGGAGTTCTTGCCATGCACCACTGGCTTAAGCATGAGGTAGGGTGGCCGAGATAGTTCCAGGTCCCTTCTCTCATTTACCTTGGAAGCTTGTATTTTGTGAAACACATGGTAGTCAGGGTGCAGGGCCACATTCTGGATTCCCCTCACACTACTCCAGCATCAGCACGACCTTGCTGTCAATGTTTCCTACATCATGACCTACCAAGGTTAAGTGTGGACAAGGGTAATGGCCAGTCCCAAGGCATGCAAGTGGATGCTTGTGGTCAATTTGTTATTATACTGCTGCTAGGGAACAGCTGAGCAAATACTCATGGAAGTGAACGGTGCTGTCAGAGCGCATGAAAACCTGCCTGGCCTGGATTGTTCCTTAGGTACTATTCTAAGAGCACTCACCTCCAACTCTTATGAACATCCCTTCTGGAGGAGACTGTGCTTGGGGTCTTAGTTAGGGGCTTTCTGCCACTTCCTCAAGGCAGGGGCAGAAATTCTTGGAACAGAAAAATAAAAAGAACTAGACATTTTATAGAAAAGCTTTTGTAAAGAGAAAAGAAACTAGAGAGCTATAGCTCGAGGGCACGCCACAGTCCTGAGGAAATGTCCCTCCTCTAGAGAGGGACAGACGGAAAGGCTGCAAGCAGCTGATACTGGTACTCGCCAGTTCCTTCAATTGCTGCGTGGTCTAAGCCTCACAGCCCTGTGAGGAGAAAGAGCTATCTTCCTTTACCCTGGAAACCAAAGCTCAGACGGGCCCAGCATACCCGCCCCCGCCCCTTCCCACACACCTGTGGGCTCACTCACTCCAGCAGGGTCCCCACTAGGTTCTGGGTAGGATGGGATAGCCTCAGTAGGCAGCGCCTCCTGGTGGTCAGGAAGGGAGTAGAAAGCTCCTGGCAAGTACAAAGAACAATTCAGGAAACAAAACAGATCAAATCCCAGTGCTGGGATAGATGGCAGTCAGGTGAGGAAGGCTACAGAAGGGGACTGGACAGTGCTGGGATAGATGGCGGTCAGGTGAGGAAGGCTACAGTGCTGGGACAGATGGTGGTCAGGTGAGGAAGGCTATGGTGCTGGGATAGGTGGGGGTCAGGCGAGGAAGGCTACAGGGGGGATTGGACAGTGCTGGGATAGATGGCGGTCAGGTGAGGAAGGCTATGGTGCTGGGATAGATGGCGGTCAGGTGAGGAAGGCTACAGAAGGGGACTGGACAGTGCTGGGATAGATGGTGGTCAGGTAAGGAAGGCTACGGGGGGGACTGGACAGTGCTGGGATAGATGGGGGTCAGGTGAGGAAGGCTATGGTGCTGGGATAGATGGGGGTCAGGTGAGGAAGGCTACAGGGGGGACTGGACAGTGCTGGGATAGATGGGGGTCAAGTGAGGAAGGCTACAGGGGGGACTGGACAGTGCTGGGATAGATGGGGGTCAAGTGAGGAAGGCTACGGAGGGGGACTGGACAGTGCTGGGATAGATGGGGGTCAGGCAAGGAAGGCTACAGAGGGGGACTGGACAGTGCTGGGATAGATGGGGGTCAGGCGAGGAAGGCTACAGAGGGGGACTGGACAGGCACAGATGGCCCACCCAGCCTACGTCTTTCCCCTGGTGACTGACTTCCTGCCAAGGTGGTCAGCCGATACCATGGACAGAAGCTTGGGACACGCGCCACCCCACGCTGTATCTGCAAACACACATCCTCCTCTCACTGGTCCTTCCAAACAAGGAAGCGAGCAGGCTTTTCTTTATTTCCTAGTCGTCTTCCGTAGAGGCCTCCTGCTTCCACTGCTGCTCCTGGTGGCCGTGACCGTGACCCTTCTTGAGCTCAGTGCTGCTCTCAGGCCCCCTGCACAGGGACAAATGCCCACCAACGCCCCAACCCCACACAAGTACACTGTGGCTTGCACAAGCCTGGGAAGTCTCCAGCCTGCACTCTACCTCACAGGACTGCACGCGCCTGTGCGGGAACCAGTCCCTGAGTAAGTCAATGAGAGACACAAGTTTCAGGTCTACACCCAGTAGAACACAGAACGCTCCTTCCATTGGCTGAGATACTGAGGCAGCTGCTGGCTTTGAGCCCATGCATCTGGCAGAATATAATAAACAGTCGGGGCTGGAGAGATGGCCTAGCAGTTAAGAGCACCGACTGCTCTTGTAGAGAACCCGGGTTAGATTCCCAGCACCCATGTGGCGGCTAAGAACCGTCTTTAATTCCAGTTCCAGGGGAATCCAACACCCTCTTCTGACCTCCGCAGCATTGAACGACACGGGTGCACAAACCTGCATGCAGACAGTACACTCATAAAAAAATAAAATTTTAAAAAAGAAAGTTGTTATTAAAAAAAAAAAGAATATAATAAACGGTCATGAGGAGGAAATGCTTGCCGGGCTCCACTGAGAAAGCACATCTGCAAAGTAGGTGACCTGAACCACAGACTCCTGTCACCTTACAGGGGCCTGCAGCACAGTGGTGCAGCCTGGACCAGGAGCTATGGCTGCTGCTGCAGCAGCTGCTGGAGAGCTGAGGGTGTGTGCCAAGGAGAAGCAGGTCAAGGCAGGGAGGGCAAGGAAGGGCCAGCCAAAGCGCCTCCGGATACCATAGAGCAAGGGCAGGCCAGGCTTCTCAGGGTACCACAGAGCAAGGGCAGGCCAGGCTTGTCAGGATACCACAGAGCAAGGGCAGGGCAGGCTTCTCTGGATACCATAGAGCACGGGCAGGCCAGGCTTCTCAGGGTACCATAGAGCACGGGCAGGCCAGGCTTCTCAGGGTACCATAGAGCAAGGGCAGGCCAGGCTTCTCAGGGTACCACAGAGCAAGGGCAGGCCAGGCTTCTCTGGATACCATAGAGCAAGGGCAGGCCAGGCTTCTCAGGGTACCATACAGCAAGGGCAGGCCAGGCTTGTCAGGCACACAGACAGCTGTGGCTGCCTCCCTTCCCTGGCTACTTCCGCTACCTGCATTGGCTTCCTCAGCTCTTGTGCGTACTGACACAGGCAGGTTAGGAGGGCAGCGGCGAGCAGCAGGGCTCCCTTCTCACAATCGCCCACACCCGCCCCACCTCTCTGAGGATGGCAAGCTTTCCTTTCCACACTGAAGACCTGCAGGGCAGCACCGAAGCCGGGCCTCCAAGGAGCTCATGAAACTCCTCCACACCGCAGGTCTAACAGCAGAGACCTGGGTAGCTAGCTAGAGAACCTCAGAGAGCTTTCAGACGGAGGGAGACGCATGCCACACCGAGAAGCTGCAGGGGGCAGCAGAGGGCTGGGAAGGAGCTGCCCTGGCTGCACACTTTACCCAGACAGACAGAAATGACCCGGAGGTTGTCCAGAGAGGCAGAGCTGAGATGAGAACGCAGCCTTCCATCTTTACCAAACAAAGGCACAGGACCCGGAATAAGGCTGAGCTGGAGCTGGGGACTGTGGACAAGGGAGCGGAAGAGTGTCTTTGAGGGTTTCCCCTCTGTCTGTGCAGAGGGGAAAACCAGGAGTTCTTAGTTTGTATGCAGCATTTTTAAAGTCTGCAAAATGTTTTCATTTCACAAAACAAAAAATTATAATTCACTTTAATGCAAACCAGAGGAGGGGAGAGGGAGAGGGAGAGGGGGAGAGGGGGAGAGGGGGAGAGGGAGGGAGAGAGACAGGGAGAGGGGGAGAAGGAGAGAGAGAGAGAGGGAGAGGGGGAGGAGAGAGAGAGGGAGAGAGGGAGAGAGGGAGAGAGGGAAAGAGGGAGAGGGAGAGAGAGAGGGAGAGAGGGGGGAGAGAGGGGGGAGAGGAGAGAGAGAGAGACAGGGAGAGGGAGAGAGAGAGAGATCCTCATACACAAGAGGTGCAGGCAGACCACACAGCCTTCAAAGCACTGAACTTGAAAGTAGCTTTTAAGGCTGTCAGAAAGAATTGAAAACTCCTCTGCTGTAAACCCTCAAGTTCACTGACAACGATCACATAAAGAGAACCCTGAAAACTGCAGAAAGGAGACAAGTCACGGCTCCTACAGACAAGACTCAGGACAGGAAGAAGCAGAGCAGAGCTCTGCCCAGCTGTGTGAAGCTCAAACCAGGAGCCTCGTGGTACTTCTCCCCAGACAGACGCCCCATCCTCCGATCCACAGGCATCTTCAGCGTCAAACCCAGGGCGATCAGTATTCTAGAATTAAGTTCTGGAAGACCCAGAGTCCCCAGACCGCTGTTTTTCCTGCAGGAATGGACTCCGGGGTGCACAGGTATTTCAAACCAGTAAGAAAATACAAGCACTCTTTAAGCCTAGACTCAAATGGAACTGAAGTAATTTTCTTTCCCATTAAACCAGGCTGACTTGAAGGGACTCATCTCCACAGCCAAGTCTGGTTTTGTTGTTGTTTTTGAGACAGGGTCTCCCTGTAGCCCCAGATGGCCTGGAACTCACTCTGTAGACCAGGCTGGCTTTTAACTCAGAGATCTGCCTGCCTCTGCCTCCAGAGTGCTGGGATCAAGCTTGGGTTTTAAAGAGAGCAGATGCCTCTAACACCTGTTCCTCCGCTGAGATAAGCACAGCAGGCGTCACCTTCTCCGAGAGTGCCAGGTGCTGCACTACGCACGGCCAAACAGATAAAAACCCTCAGCAGTGTAGGACAGACGGCTTGGCTCAGGGGTCCCACAAACTGAATAAGGTCCACCAGGATGTTAACTCTGTCTCTACAAGGAGAAAAACAATGCATAACCTGTACCTACTTAGACTGTGGGGGACAGGAAGTATAGCCCACCAGCCAGAGACAGAAGCACCAAGTTGGCAGGTGTCGGGGAAGATGGTATGGCAACCCAGCCCGCCAAGCACCAGAGCACAGGGAAAAGGAAGCCGATCACATGTAATCACCGGCCAGGAGGGGAGGACTACTAACTATAACTCCAGTTCCAGGGGATCTGATGTCCTTTTCTGACCTCTGCAGGCACTGCATGACACAGGTGCACTTACATGTAGGCAATATATACCCATACACATTAGTACAAAGATAAAAATAAAATATTTTTTAAAAAATTATAAAAAAATCATATCACAGACATATGGGGCTTTAAAGTGACATCTTTCTGTATTTTCCTTGTCACTTTTTGAGCGCTTTACTCTGGCTTTTTCTTCAGACCTACAAGTAAGTTACGAGATCTCCATCTCCATCACGACACCCCATCTGCGCTCAGACTAAGTACCGCTGCCCTCCGGCCACTCGTCTTCCGTGTGTATGCTGCCGCTGAGACACGTGAGGGCTTGCTGCAGATCCTGACCCTAACCCTGTCAGTGCTGTGTATCTTCTAAGAACATGAGCCTTCTTGTAATCCAGGGTAATAAACAAGTTAAAACACCGTGATAGAAAAGTGATATAACACACCTTCTATATCTATACCAATTGTTTCCCTTGCCCAAAACACCTGTGTCCTGGTCGGGTCTAACCATCAACATGACACTGTCAACACCTCACAGCCTGGCACCATCTGGGAAGGGGTCTCAGTTGAGGGACTCTCTAGATCAGCCTGGCCTGTAGCGTGTCTGCAGGGGACTGGCCCACTTCGGGCAGCACTGTTTCCTGGGCCGGTGGTCCTGGGTTGTGTCAAGCTAGCTCATGAGCCTGTGGGCAGCAGCAAGCAGCAGTCCTGCTGGACTCCCTCAGCAATGGACTGTGACCAAGAAACTAGAATAAGCCATTCCTTCCCCAAGCTGCCTCGGTCAGAGTGCTTTATCACAGCACAGTGACTCCAGACAGCTTGGGACCAGAGCGTTTCATGACATCTCCACAGACGTCAGAAAAGCCCCAAAATCTAAACACTCTGAGCATGAATTTGATGTGCATAAAGTCTCCTGCTCTGGCTGGACTTCCACGGCTGACCCACAGAAGGGCTGCACATTCTCCTCAGGACACTGCTTTGAGAGCTGCAGGATGGCAGCTCTCCGTTAATGATGGCACCTACGTTAGTCCCTTGGGTGCTGTCTTCTGGCTCTCCCCATTGTGAAAGTGACCCCCACCCATGGAGCTGAGGCCTGTGGCATCCCCTGATGACCATGAACACTACATCATGCATGTGTCATGCTTCTCTTCAGCTCACTTCATCCATTCCTCCTACTTAGAAGCAGTTCATTCACATGGGGGGGGAGACTCACATACAAACCAGGGTGACTCCACATCACGCTGACAACCCCCCCCAACACTGACCACCTCAGAGATCCATCCCAACAAAGAGAGAGAGCTTTCACCAACCACTATGTTGGGACAGGAACTGGACATTCTCAGTCTGTAGTGGCTTCTGAAGTGGCCTACAGGCTTCTTTTGAGTGCTTACTCCCCAGCTGGTGTAAGAGGCTGGCATGACCTCCAGTGGACCTGTGCTCAAATCCCCAGTACCCGTGTAAGAGGCTGGCGTGACCACCAGTGGACCTGTGCTCAGATCCCCAGCTGGTGTAAGAGGCTGGCATGACCACCAGTGGACCTGTGCTCAACTCCCCAGTACCTGTGTAAGAGGCTGGCATGACCACCAGTGGACCTGTGCTCAAATCCCCAGTACCTGTGTAAGAGGCTGGCATGACCACCGTGGGCCTGTGCTCAGATCCCCAGTTCCCGTGTAAGAGGCTGGCGTGACCACCAGTGGACCTGTGCTCAGATCCCCAGTACCTGTGTAAGAGGCTGGGCGTGAGCACCGTGGGCCTGTGCTCAGATCCCCAGTGCCCGTGTAAGAGGCTGGCGTGACCACCAGTGGACCTGTGCTCAGATCCCCAGTACCCATGTAAGAGGCTGGCATGACCACCAGTGGACCTGTGCTCAGATCCCCAGTACCCGTGTAAGAGGCTGGCATGATCACCAGTGGACCTGTGCTCAAATACCCAGTACCCATGTAAGAGGCTGGCATGACCACCAGTGGACCTGTGCTCAGATCCCCAGTACCCATGTAAGAGGCTGGCATGACCACCAGTGGACCTGTGCTCAGATCCCCAGTACCCATGTAAGAGGCTGGCATGACCACCAGTGGACCTGTGCTCAGATCCCCAGTACCCATGTAAGAGGCTGGCATGACCACCAGTGGACCTGTGCTCAGATCCCCAGTACCCATGTAAGAGGCTGGCATGACCACCAGTGGACCTGTGCTCAGATCCCCAGTACCCATGTAAGAGGCTGGCATGACCACCAGTGGACCTGTGCTCAGATCCCCAGTACCCATGTAAGAGGCTGGCATGACCACCAGTGGACCTGTGCTCAGATCCCCAGTACCCATGTAAGAGGCTGGCATGACCACCAGTGGACCTGTGCTCAGATCCCCAGTACCCATGTAAGAGGCTGGCATGACCACCAGTGGACCTGTGCTCAGATCCCCAGTACCCATGTAAGAGGCTGGCATGACCACCAGTGGACCTGTGCTCAGATCCCCAGTACCCATGTAAGAGGCTGGCATGACCACCAGTGGACCTGTGCTCAGATCCCCAGTACCCATGTAAGAGGCTGGCATGACCACCAGTGGACCTGTGCTCAGATCCCCAGTACCCATGTAAGAGGCTGGCATGACCACCAGTGGACCTGTGCTCAGATCCCCAGTACCCATGTAAGAGGCTGGCATGACCACCAGTGGACCTGTGCTCAGATCCCCAGTACCCATGTAAGAGGCTGGCATGACCACCAGTGGACCTGTGCTCAGATCCCCAGTACCCATGTAAGAGGCTGGCGTGACCACCAGTGGACCTGTGCTCAGATCCCCAGTACCCATGTAAGAGGCTGGCATGACCACCAGTGGACCTGTGCTCAGATCCCCAGTACCCGTGTAAGAGGCTGGCATGACCACCAGTGGACCTGTGCTCAGATCCCCAGTACCCGTGTAAGAGGCTGGCGTGACCACCAGTGGACCTGTGCTCAGATCCCCAGTACCCATGTAAGAGGCTGGCGTGACCACTGTGGGCCTGTGCTCAGATCCCCAGTACCCATGTAAGAGGCTGGCATGAACACCAGTGGACCTGTGCTCAGATCCCCAGTACCCGTGTAAGAAGCTGGCATGATCACCAGTGGACCTGTGCTCAGATCCCCAGTACCCGTGTAAGAGGCTGGCGTGACCACCAGTGGACCTGTGCTCAGATCCCCAGTACCTGTGTAAGAGGCTGGCGTGACCACCAGTGGACCTGTGCTCAGATCCCCAGTACTCGTGTAAGAGGCTGGCATGACCACCGTGCGCCTGTGCTCAGATCCCCAGTACCCATGTAAGAGGCCAGCATGACCACCAGTGGACCTGTGCTCAGATCCCCAGTACCTGTGTAAGAGGCTGGCATGACCACCGTGGGCCTGTGCTCAGATCCCCAGTACCCATGTAAGAGGCCGGCATGACCACCAGTGGACCTGTGCTCAGATCCCCAGTACCCGTGTAAGAGGCCAGTGTGACCACTGTGGGCCTGTGCTTAGATCCCCAGTACCCGTGTAAGAGGCTGGCGTGACAACCAGTGGGCCTGTGACCCCCCCAGCACAGGGTGAGGGGAGAAGGAGGGTGGCTGGGCCTTGCCTACCTCTGGTTCTGAGAGACCCTGTCTCAAGGGAGTAAGACAGTGTGATGGAGCAGGATGCAAGATACCTGACATCCTCTTCTGGTTCTAGCATCTACCTGCACATGTGTGCAATACACACACACACACACACACACACACACACACACACACATGGTGGGGGGACCAAGTACAGAGAGGATAAGAGGATAAGATTTGCAGCCAACAGGGGCTGGAGAGATAGGTCAGTGGTTAAGAACACTGGCTGCTCTTCCCGAGGACCTGGGTTTGATTCCCAGCACCTACATGGTGGCTAACAAACATCCATAACTCTAGTTCCAGGGGATTTGACACACTCTCTGGCCTCTGCAGGTTTTGCATGACACAGGCCTACTTACCTGACATAGGTGTACTTACATGGCACGGGTGTACTTACATGACATGGGTGTACTTACATGACACGGGTGTACTTACATGACATAGGTATACTTATATGACATGGATGTACTTACATGATACATGTGTACTTACACAAAACGTGTACTTACATGACACATGTGTATTTACATGACACGTATACTTACATGACACGGGTGTACTTACATGACACAGGTGTACTTACATAACATGGGTGTACTTACATGACACGGATGTACCTACATGACACTAGTGTACTTACATAACATGGGTGTACTTACATGACACGGGTGTACTTATATGACACAAGTGTCCTTACATGACATGGGTGAATTTACATGACACAAGTGTACTTACATGACACAAGTGTCCTTTCATGACATGGGCGTACTTACATGACTCAAGTATACTTACATGACATGGGTGTATTTAACATGACATGGGTATACTTACATGACATGGGTGTACTTACATGACACAGGTGTACTTACATAAAAGAGACAAACACTCATGTGTAAAATAAATTTTAAACATTTCTTAAAAGATTAAAAAAAGATTTGTAGCTTTCAGCTAACACCTCGTGTATAGAGATGTCACCCAGATCACCTAGTGCTCTCTCTATATAGAGTCAGACCATGAGCAGGCTTGGCAGGGACTGTCTGCATCGAGCCCTCCTAGTAGGGGCAGAGGCTGGACTGAATCATTAAAAATATCGCACGGGGGGCTGGAGAGATAGCCTAGCGGTTAAGAGCGCCGACCGCTCTTACAGAGGACGCCGGTTCGATCCCCAGCACCCACATGGCGGCTAAGAACCGTCTGAAACTCCAATTCCAGGAGAACCCCAGTTCCAGGGGAATCCGATACCCTCTTCTGACCTCCGCGGCGTTGCACGACACGGGTGCACAAACTTGCATGCAGACAGTACATTCAAACACATACAGAAATAAATAAAATTAATAAAAAAAAAAATTTAAAAAAAAAAATATCGCACGGGAATGGCAAATACAAGAGCCAGGAAATAAGTCCTTGTAGCAACAGACTGGTAACACTTCCTCTAGGAAGTGTTTGGCCCTGGGAGAACCTGGGCATGCCCCAATGGTGGTCATGAGGAATGGACAGACACGACCAAGATGGGCAAAGTCAGCCTAAGACAAACGTTAAAGAAACAGACCACTTGGGCTGGAGATATGGCCTAGCGGTTAAGAGCGCCAACCGCTCTTGCAGAGGACCCAGGTTCGATCCCCAGCACCCACATAGCAGCTGAGAACCGTCTTTAACTCCATTCCAGGGGAATCCGACACCCTCTTCTGACCTCCGCGCCTGCACACCACATGGGTGCACAATCCTACATGCAGACAGTACATTCATACACATAAAAAAAAAAAAAAAAAAAAAGAAACAGAACCACTTAAGGCCAAAGACATCACCGCATGTCTTTTTTTTTTTTTTTTGGTGTACGAATTACTGCCTGCATGCGGTCGGTGCCCCGTGTCGTGCAATGCGGGCGGGGTCAGAAGAGGGTCTCGGATTCCCCTGAAACGGGAGTTCTCCTGTTGGGAGTTCAGACGGTTCTCAGCCGCCATGTGGGTGCTGGGGATTGAACCGGGTCCTCTGTAGAGCAGTCTTTAAGTAGAGTTAGAAGGGTGACACTGACACTGAAACCCAATTTACAGTAAACACTACAGAAGTCCACTTAGCTGTGCATCCAGGACTTTAGCCTGAAGGGGAATCAGGTCAAATCTTCCATGAAGAGAAACTTTAGAAATTTCCTCACCGCTGCTTTACAAAGATCCCAGCATACTCCCAGACGCTGTGTTTTCCTTCACATCCTTCGAGTTACATAATCTAACCCTTCTCACTGGTAAAGCTGTAGAAAATCTCTATAAGCATCACAAGAGAGCCCATGAGAGGCCAGGGGACACAGGGAGGGACAGCACTGAGAACTTGAATTCCAGCCCAAACTCATATTAAAAAAAGAGGTGTCCAGCCACATTGGAACAGGCCTTTAATCCCAGTACTCAGGAGGCAGAGGCAGGCAGTTCTCTGTGAGATCAAGGACAACCTGGTCTACATAGCAAGTTCTAGGCTAGCTGGGGCTACAGGGAGACCCTGTCTCAAAGAGACCAAAACAAAACAAACAAAAAATAAATAAATAAATAAAACACAAACAAACAAACAAAAAACACATGCAGGTGCTGGTGTGTGGTGTAGTCCCAGTGCTGGGGAGACAGGGTTGGGGGATGATTCCTGCGGGGGGGGGGGGGAATCCCCAGGGGTCTCTGGCCAGCCAGCCTCACATACTTGGCCAGTTCCAGGTTAATGAGAGACCCAAGCTTGCAGAAAGGTGGGCATTCCTTGAGAAGCAATCTCTGAAGTTGTCCTCTGGCCTTCACTGCACACACAAGTGCCCATGCACACACATAAACACAGCCACAGAAATGGCTTCAGCTTGTCAGGCAGCGTGGAGGAAGGGAGGTGGGGCTCTCAGGTCACGTGCTGCATTCTTTCTTCAGTGCACATGCTCACTTTAATTTCCATCTAGTTCCTGGTTTTGTTTTATCCTCTAAAATTCTGCAACAAACACAACACCATGAACATGGTCCTTGAAAGACGTGGACACGATCGTTAAAAATGCCCCAGCCTGAAGCTGGGTTAGGCTTAGCTAAGACTTAATCATCTCTCCCTCAAAGATGCTGCTTAAAAGCTAGCTTTTGTAGTCCCCAGAACAAAGAGACACTCTTTGGAGGAGCCTTGAATATCTCTGCACTACACAATCAATGACAATGACCATGACAAGGTAAAAAGAACTTACAGTGACAGTCACCACTGTGTAGACAGCAGCCAGGAGACTCCTGTGCAAGTACAAAGCCGTGCCACACAGACAGACCACCACTGTTAGGCTGTGGATGGAGAGCGAACACAGAGAAGAACTGTTCAGAGCTAAGGAGTTATAGAAGAGCCATTAATGCCAAGGACAGACAGACAGGCAAGAGTACAGAGGAGCCTCGAGAGGTTAGGTCCCAACACCAGAGACAACAGCACTTGGGGTCTCAGGCTAGAGAAGTCAGAGTCCTCATGGCTGAGGATGGAGCCTCTTCTTAGGGCTCTGAGGACAGGGAGGTTTCACAGCAAGAGCCTGCAGCAGCAGGCAAGGAAAGGGATGGGTGACTGAGGAAACGCACTTCTCAGGAGAAGGACCTGGGCCACAGATTATTAGATTAGTTAGGACTGGCAGACAGTGTCTCAGGAGGGTGCCTGTCGGGGAGAGGGAGAGAGGAGGCTGGTGCAGATACCTTGAGCTGAGCAGAGGCTGGACCCTAACATGGAATTTTGACAATCATGTTTGACACTGAGGTGGCAGATGCCTTTTCCAAGGAACCTCAATACAGAAGGGATTTCCAACCCTCTCATCAGAGCAGGGTATTTCCTATCAGGGGTCACTGTGCCAAGAGTACCCTCACCAAAGCCCAGGGCTGTGCCCATTGAGAGTTCCATTGGTCCCATGTCTACATGAGCATCAGAGTACATATAGACCTTAGCGTGCAGTAAAGGAGAACAGACACAGACAGACCCACCGCAAGAGGTGTGAATCACAGTTTCCCCAACTGGAAGGGCGTGGGAGTGCCTCCCATAATTTTAGTGCAGTGTTCTCAGGTCACAAGTGAGGGTGATCCCAGAGCCTTCTGCTCACAGATGAGTCACCAGCGGTTTCTGGCTGTTGGAAATAAAAACCTTAAGTGTGTTCCTTTGCTTCTTAAAAAGGGACTGACATTGTGATCGATTAGTCACTTGAATGTGTGCAACACTGGGGGCAAGAGTAGAGGAACGAAGCCTTGTTTGGGGAAGAATGTTGTTAGGAGCTGAGTTCTGGACGCTTTTCCTTCTGGGGACACGGGGGCGGGGGGGCAATTTCCGGTCCCCATCACCCAGTTTCATCTCAATAAAGCCAGGGTCCTCTCAGCAGCCCTGACTCTGGGTGGGAACTGGATCGAAATCTCAGCCTGTCCCAGCAGCCTGAAATTCTACAAAGAACCTTCAATACCACACACTTCCTTTCCTCCTTTAGAGTCAGCCGCAGTGCCCAGCCTGGCCTCTTCCCTGGGTTGTCTTCTAAGATGGCCTGTCCTCTGGTTTGCACACGAACAGCCCAGTGCTGTCAGCGTGGGAAGGTGAGCCTCCCAGCCAGGGCACAGCTGAGGAGATGCTGACCTACAGGAGGCTTTCCTCGGGGAGCCTGCTGCAGGCTGCACGTGCTCAGGAACCCCAGGGCCAGAGAAGCAGGAAGTGGAAGAGGAGAAGACTTTCAGAGCTGTTTCCCCATCTCCTAGTAAACCGTATCTAGTAGTTTAACCAGACGACTAAATGGAAACAGGAAACAGCAGAATCAAAAGCGAAACAACTGTATGGTTTGGTTTGGTTTTTACTTTTGGCTTACAAAAACAGTTAAAAATAGTTCATCTAGTAGCATGCCACACCTTGGATCTCAGCACTTGAGAGCTGGGGGGAGGGTGGTAAAGTCAAGGCTAGCCACGGCTACATGGGACTGCGTCTCCAAAGCAGGGGTAGAAGGAGGAAGGAAGAGAGAAAGTGAGACAGGAAGGAAGAGAGAAAGTGAGACAGGAAGGAAGAGAGAAAGTGAGACAGGAAGGAAGAAGGAGAGAGCGGAGCGTGGGGCCAAGAGCCTTCCAGGACACGGTACCAGCTTCCGGAACACGGTACCAGCTTCCGGGACACGGTACCAGCTTCCGGGACACGGTACCAGCTTCCGGGACACGGTACCAGCTTCCGGGACACGGTACCAGCTTCCGGGACACGGTACCAGCTTCCGGGACACGGTACCAGCTTCCGGGACACGGTACCAGCTTCCGGAACACGGTACCAGCTTCCGGAACACGGTACCAGCAGGAGAGAACGGGCAACCCTGACACTGCAAGGAGCAGCACCAGAGCCCAGAGAGGCTGTGTGATGAGCCACAGTAAACAGGCACTACAACCCAATGTGGAGATGCCACCCCACCTCTAAGAACAGCACATTAAAACGGAAAGCTGGGTGAGAGAGATGGCTGAGTGGGTGAAATCACTTGCTTCGTAAACCAGAGGACCCGAGATCCCACAGTGGAAGTAGGAACCAACCCCTCAAAGTTGTTTCTAACCTCCACACATGCACTGAGGCACACAGACACTGACACACGGACACACACACACACACACACACAGATGCACGCACACGCACGCTGAGATCCACCTGCCTCAAGTGTGCACCACCATGTCTGGCATTGCAAAAAAAAAAAAAATTAAAGGAAAGTATTAAGTCTGAGAAAAGTGGACAATGGAGACCCTACAAGGCTGAGGTGGGTTCTGAGAAGCAACGGACCTCCTTAGAAGAAACCAGAAACCCTTTACAGGAGGCGGAGATGATAATTCATGGCAACGCCCTGTGCAGCCTGCCTTTCTAGAGTCACTTACACTTGTGAGTGTTAAGTTTTCCAGAGACTGTTGACTCCCAGTCAGGTCATCATTGCTCATAGGGGGGTGAATCTCAAGGAGACAGAAATACCCCACAATCTTCTATGAGGGACTTACACACATGGAAAACACTGCCACTCAAGTTTTTGAAGTTATTTTCATAGAAGTGCATTCTTTATTATATATGCCAATATGCAAAGGTGTTACTAATATCTTAACTACTTTTTAAATTTCCAAGTTTTAATTTCTAGGAAAAATACCAATAGATATAAACCACAAACAAAGCCGGGTCTGGTGACGCACATCTTTAATCACAGCCTGCAGGATGATCTTTTGTGAGATCAGGCCAGCCTGGTCCACATATCGAGTTGCAATCCAGCTCGGACTACTACAGGGAGACTGTGTCTCAAAGATAAGCAAAAGCTTTTCTGAATCCTAATAAAATTCTAAATCTTACAGGGCACAGGAAACCGACGACCTCAAGAGACAGCACTCTAGAGAACTGTTCTGGAAAAAGAGGTACACAATGAGACTATCAAGGCACCGCTGCTCAGAGCATAAAAGACTGGGTGACTGTCATATCCTGACACAGCAACAAATGACCTGAGGAACTCATCCTACAGAAAGTCTAAGTCCTTAAAAAGAATGAAGCAGGGGCTGCATGGACGGCTCAGCAGTTCAGCGCACTGGCTGCTCGTGCAGAGGACTCAGGCAGGCTTGGTTCTCAACCCCACATGGCAGCTGACCATCCCTAACTCCAGCTCCAGAGAACCTGGACCCCATGGGCAATGTATGCAGGGGGAACTTATACACACATAAAAATAAGAATACATTTGAGACATACTTTTTCAAGTGAGGGAGGCCCAGGGAGGGGCTCAGTGGGTAAAGTCACGCAAACCTGACTACCTGAATTTGATCTCCTGGGGGATCCGGCAGCCTGTGAGCTCTCACGAACCCAAGACCACAAAAAAAGCCAGATGTGGTGGCACACATCTGTAACCCCAGCACCCTAGAAGATGGAAGGAGAGACAGGAGAGTTGCACAGAAGCTTCCAGACCAGCTGGCCTGGAGCACGCAGGGCGTGGCAGAACGAGGCCAGCACCGACAAGGCCGCAGCGAGAACGACTCCTTCCAGAAAGCTGTCCTCAGCCTCCACACGTGTGCCACAGGATGTGTGGGCCTGCATTCACACACACCCAGACGCACAATGAATGAGGCAAACCCACATGCACTGACATGCAAATGACTCTAAGGCACGTTAAGGATAAACGAGGAAACTGCAAAACAACACACATACACATACATATTTTAAATTTTTTGAAAACCACTTTTTTATTTTGGTCTTTTTAAGACACGGTCTCCCTTTAGTCCCAGCTGGCCTGGAACTCACTATGTAGAAGAGGCTGGCCTTGAACTCATAAAGATTCACCTGCCTCTGCCTCCCAAGTGCTGGAATTACAGGCGTTCGCCACCACACCCGGTGAAAACCACTTTTTAAAAGTTTCTTGGGGGAGTTCTGCCTCCCTGTCAGAATTCAGCACTCCACCTGCGTTATGGTGACGCTTGGAACCCGAGTTCACTGAGCAGAAGTCTTGTGAGCAGCCGCCATGTCGATCTTCACTCCCACCAACCAGATCCACCTGACCAACGTGGCTGTAGTGCAGATGAAGTGCACGGGGAAGACCTTCAAAATCGCCTGCTACAAAAACGAGGTCGTTGGCTGGCAGAGTGGCGTGGAAAAAGACCTTGATGAAGTTCTGCAGACCCACTCTGTGTTTGTAAATGTTTCTAAAGGTCAGGTTGCTAAGAAAGACGACCTCATCAGTGCATTTTGAGTAAAGGAAAGGTTCAGGTGTCAGATAAGGAATGACACACGCAACTGGAACAGATGTTTAGGGACATTGCAACCATCGTGACAGACAAATGTGTGAACCCGGAAACAGAGGCCCTACACCGTTATCCTCATCGAAAGAGCCACGACGGACATCCACTACTCAGTCAAACCTAACACGAGCACAAAGCAGCAGGCTTTGGAAGTGATAAAGTAGTTAAAAGAGAAGATAAAGACAGAGCGTGCTCACATGTGGCTGTGGTTCATCCTGCCAGTGAATGAGGGCAAGAAGCTGAAGCCGCTGATGAAGGTTGTAGAGAGCGAGGACTACAGTCAGCAGCTGGAGATTGTGTGTCTCATCAACGGGGGCTGCTTCAGAGAAATGGATGAGCTGATGAAAAAGGAAACCAGCCAGGCGTGATGGCGCACGCCTTTAACCCTAGCACTCCGGAGGCAGAGGCAGGCGGATCTTTGTGAGTTCAAAGCCAGCCTGGTCTACAGAGTGAGCTCCAGGACAGCTGGGGCTACAGGGAGACCCTGTCTCAAAAAGTCCAAATAATATTAAATAAAATTAAAATTAAAAAAAAAGGAAACCAAAGGCAAGGGCTCCCTGGAAGTGCTGAGTCTGAAAGATGTGGAGGAGGGGATGAGAAGTTTGAATGACCTCCTCCTCTGCAGCTGCAACCTGCCAAACCCTGCTCCAGTGATCTGCCAGTGAACTGTTTACCTAGGTGCGATGTGGAGATTTGAATTTAATTGTAAATTAGGGTCCTAGGCAACAATGAGAAACCCAAAATGCACAGTGTAACTCTTCACTGCTGTCATACCTTGCAGAGGTAAATTTTATGGGTGATTAAGATGAGTGGAGAGGTGTCAAAGGCCAGTGTTGTGGCTGGAGAGATGGCTCAGTGGTTAAGAGCACTGGCTGGCTGCTCTTGAAGAGGGAGGATGGGAGTTCAATTCCCAGCACACACATGGTGGCTAACAACCATCTCTAACTCCAGTTCCAGGGAATTCTGACATCTTCTGACCTCAGGCATTGCACGACACAGGTGCACTGACATACATGCAAGCACTACACTCACACACAATTTTAAAAATAAGATATTGTTTCAAAGGGCAGCGTTGGCCAGGAAGGACATTGCGGTGTCTGCGTAGTGCAGTGTGGGTCTGGGCCAAGCTCAGATGAAGACGTCCTTATTTCTGACACAGATCTGTAGTGACTGGCAAAACATTTTTAATTTTCATCAAACATGCTACAACTAACTGACTGATTATTCTCAGCAAAATATAAAAGTCATTTATTAGTAATTCTTAAAGTTTATGAATGCTAGCATAGCTAAAATTATAATCAAAACTTATTATTAAAAAAAAAAGTTTCTTGGGGGGTGGAGGGGATTCCACTGTGCCCACCTGGAGGTCAGATGACAATTTGCAGAGATTGGTCCTCTCCTTCCACCACAGGTGTCCCTGGGATTGCGCTCACGCTGCCAGGCTGCAGCAAGCCCCTTCGCCCACAGAGCCATCTTGGCGGCCCTTAATCATTTATTTATTTATTTATTTATTTATTTATTTATTTATTTATTCATACGTGTTTTGACGGTTGGTATGTTTATTGGTATATGTGGAGTCAGCACCGCATGAGTGCTGGGAGTTGAACCAGGGTTGTCTGGAAGAACAGAGTCCTCTATCCCCCAAGCCGCCTCTCCAGCACCTGGCCCTGTTCAATTTTACAATGTTAAAATGCTACAATAATATTTTAATATTTTTTTTTCTACAGAAATGAAAGGAAGTATACAATAGTTACCTTTGGGAAAGAGACTAAGATTAGGGTATATTCGAAAACCCAGTTATGTGTGTGTGTGTGTGTGTGTGTGTGTGTGCGCGCGCGCGCGCGTCTTTATCTTTTCCCCTTCCTGCCTGACTTTAGCAAATACAAAGACACAGACCCACGGCATTTGGCAGGTTAAAGTCAGCCTGGTGTTGCAGAGCTGTTTCCTCTAGACAGGAGCTTTCCCTGAGGCAGGGCTGGGAGTCAGAGCACTCACGGAAGCTGCGGGAGCCCCTGAGCCAGCGGCAGACACACTGCTGGGACTCTCCTGGGAGCTGCCTGCCCCTGGAGCCGCTGAGCTGGGGGCTCCAGCGTGAAGCTTTGTGAGGTCACCCACACAAGGCTGGGCTTTCCTATGGAGCAGCTGCCTTGAGTCAGTGTGCTCCTGTACGTACCTCCACCCACACTCCTTGTAAGCAACCCCAAAACACCAACTGAGTCATCCACTGTGTGTCATCAGTGCCCTCCCCAGGACAAGTGTGCAGCACAGGGGTGGACCCTGACACTGGGGACAGAGCAGGACGGTCAGCTGCACTCACTTAGGGCCCATGGTGCCAGCTAAAGCCCCAAGCCCTGCACCATCTGCTCACTTTTTTATACCACAATCTCCCCCCTTGTCAATCTGGAAATTATCATTTTTCTCAAAGTATTGCTAGTTATTTGACCGATCCAAAATTTAATATGGCAGCTGGTAGTGGCACCCACAGTAGTGACAGCTATGATTAAAGTACAGGGGAGGGGCTGGAGAGATGGCTCAGCGGTTAAGAGCACCGACTGCTCTTGTAGAGGACCTGGGTTCAATTCCCAGCACCCACGTGACGGCTAAGAACCATCTTTAACTCCAGTTCCAGGGGAATCTGACGCCCTCTTCTAACCTCCATGGCCAACCTACATGCAGACAGTACACTCATACACGTAAAAAATAATAAATAAAATTTAAAAAAATAAAAAGTAAATTACATGAGAAAAAGGGCAGATGGGGACTGGAATACAGTTCAGTGGTAAAATGCTTGCCTACTGAGGCCCAGGGTTCAAGCCCTGGTACCACAAAAAAATTGAAAAAAAAAAAAAAGTAGGCTTTTTTTTTGAGACAAGGTCTCCCTGTAGCTTGGCTGATCTGGAACTCACTATGTTCCAAGATGGCCTTGAACTCACAGAGATCCACCTTCCTCTGCCTCCCAAGTGTTTTTATTTTTATGCTTTTAATGATGCCCTAAAATGTGGAGATGAGTATTTCTCATAACTATAAAAGAAATGTCCAGCCAGGCACGGCCTTTAATACTAGCACTTGGGGGCAAAGACAGGTGGACTTCTGTGAGTTCAAGGCCAGCCTGGTCTACATAATGAATTCCAGGACAGCTGGGGCTACTGAGAGACCCTGTCTCAAAAAGACAAAAAAAAAAAAAAAAAGTCCCTTTCCTGTAAGGATCCACTAGTGGTAACTCAGTGACTCCTGGATACCTGACACACTGTCCAGCTGAAGCCAGCCGTCCACACCTCAACTGCCGAGCTTCATTTTCCCAGCTTGTACTTTCCAAATCCTGATGCCGATGGCGAACTGCACTGTTAACAAGCCAGCATGAATCCAGTAATAGCCGAGGCAAGGTCTGAAGGGTTTTCTGTGCTAGGGTCTCACTATATAGCCCTGACTGGGCTGAAATGTGCTTCGCAGACCATGCTGGCCTGGAACTCAGAGATCCACCTGCCTCTGCTCCTGAGCGTTGGGGTTAAAAGTCTGCCACCCCCAGCATGGTCAGGTATTTTATAAAAACTAATGGACCCACAGCAGAATAGTACAGATAGCCTAATGCAGATGCCTCTGCAGGGTGTTAGGTACATAAGGACATCATCCTGCACTGATGGATGCAAGACCTGGGTTCCCCAGCAAGTGGCAGTGGGTCAGAGCTCTGCAGGGTGTTAGGTACATAAGAACACCATCCTGCACTGATGGATGCAAGGCCTGGGTTTCCAGTAAGTGGCAGTGGGCATTGACAGTCCTGACAACTCGCTGAAAGAACAAAAGACCAAGTGCTAAATGTGAAATAAAATCCCTGAAAACAATTAGAACAAAGTGAACAGATGCTCATCTTCTGTACGACGCTCATCTTCTGTACAGACGCTCACCTCCTGTACGGAAGCTCACCTCCTGTATGGATGCTCATCTTCTGTACAGATGGATGCTCATCTCCTGTATGGACGCTCATCTCCTGTATGAATGCTCATCTTTTGTACGGATGCTCACCTCCTGTATGGATGCTCATCTTCTGTACAGATGGATGCTCATCTCCTGTATGGACGCTCATCTCCTGTATGGATGCTCATCTTTTGTACGGATGCTCACCTCCTGTATGGATGCTCATCTTCTGTACAGATGGATGCTCATCTCCTATATGGACGCTCATCTCCTGTATGGATGCTCATCTCCTGTATGGACGCTCACCTTTTGTACTGACGCTCATCTCCTGTATGGACACTCACCTTCCTTACGGAGTTGAAAGCCTGAGACAGGCATTCTTTTCCATAATTTCTACATGTGTCTATTCACACAGGGATGAGTACATATGTGTGAGCGCATGCGTAGTGGTCGGAGTACAGCCCACGAGAGCTGGTTCTCTCCTGCTACAGTGTGGTCTCAGGGATGGAACTCAGCTGTCAGGCTCGGAGGCACCTTTACCCGCTGAGCCATCTCACCAGCCCCAAACAAGCATTCTTGACCCCAAAACACCCCAAAACTTTAAAAACAAAACAAAACAAAACCACCTCAACAAAACTTCCCTAAACGAAGCCCAAAGGTAACTAAATTCTGGCATCGCAGGCTTTTCTTTTTTCCACACTTCTGATATATATGTATTTTTTTGTTTGTTTGTTTTTTGGTCTTTTCGAGACAGGGTCTCCCTGTAACTCCCCGCTGTCCTGGAACTCACTCTGTAGATCAGGCTGGCTTTGAACTCACAAAGATCTGCCTGCCTCTGCCTCCCAAGTGCTAGGATTAAAGGCCTGCACCACCACGCCTGGGCTGATATATTTTTAAGCGCTCTCATTGCTAAGCATTTACTAATCGCCTCTTGCTGTGTCAAGTTATTCTAGCTGCTTCAGTGCAGCCACTTGGTGTTCCAGTCATTTGATAACTGTTTTTAAAATAGATTTTTAAAATACCAGTTCTTGTTAAAGACACAGATAATTCCTCTTAGGTATCAGGAGTGCTGGAATCCCTGACCTTTCGCCTGCACAGGAGCCCCAGAGCCAACTTTGTATCAAGTTTTCTGCTACCTTCCCTGCCCTCAGTGAGTATATGGTATAGTCTGGAGAGATGGAAGAAAGAATTATACAAGGAACTAACTGCACTTGTAAGCATGAGGTGGGGAAGGGAGTTCTGGGTACACACACAGGAGGCATAGCTCAGAGCTCAAGTTTTACCCTTGAAACAGGACACTTCTTTCTTTAAACCAAGATCAAAATGTCCCTTCCAGATCTCGGACAGCCACTCTGAGAAGCAGTCACTGCCAGATTCAGGAATGACAAGTCAACCTGGAGAATGATTTCATCTTTCTGGAAATGTCTTCGTCCTCATCTCCGCCCTCAGCCAGAAGGGAAGCATTTGCCACGATTCTTACAAGCAAAGCTCAAGAGCCAGAGTTGGAATTTTGAAAGAATTTGTGTCTGCCACCAGGGAAATGCTCACATGACCCATGACAGAGTAAACTGCGCCACGGGAATGTTAACCCCAGCGGAGGGCCGGTGCGTTCAGCGAGTAGAAGCGCTTGCTGCCAAGCCTGATGACTGAGTTTGATCCCAAGGAACTACCTACCTAGTGGAAGGAGAGAGCCCACTCTCCAACACTGTCCTCTGATCAACCAATACTCACATGCAACAGAGGAGCCATGTGACTGCACATATGCACAGATACAATATAAAACAAATGTGAAAAGCTAAAATAGAAAAAACCCAGTGAGGTGACAGCTGTGTGAAGACAGAAAGTGGACAAGGTGGAGACGCTGCTGCTGTGGAGAGCTGACTGTTTAATGACTACAATGTACACAGCGGGTGCGGAGCAGGAGCGGCTAAACTGCAGTGTCCTCTGTGGCTAGCTGTGCACAGGCTGACAGAGCGCTATGGAGTTTTGCCACTTGTACACTAAAAACACAGACAAGGGGCTGCACAGATGGCTCGGTGGTTAAGAGCACTGGCTGCTCGTGCAGAAAACCCAGGTTTGAGTCCCAGAACCCACATGGCGGCTAACAACTGTCTATAACTCCAGTTCTAGGGGATCCGATGCCCTCTTCTGATTTCCACGGGCATTGCATGAAACAGATGCACTTACATACATGCAGGCAATATATCCATACATAGAAAATTAAATATATATATATATATACACACAAATAGATATATTAAAAAAAAACAAAACACACAGACAAAGTCACTGGGTTCTGAGCTGCTTCTCTGGGCTCCGCACCTCCTGGTTCTTTGTACTGAGTGTGAGGTGAGGCTGCTGACACTGATTAGTTATCTTGTGACCACTGAGGGGGGTTCACTCTGGCTCACAGATGGGATTTGATTCATTGGGGTGGGGGTGCCACAACAGGGCAGCTGCTTGCTCGCATCCCAGGGAACTGGATCACAAGGCAGTTAGGAGGGCACGGCTAGACACTCCAAGGCCTTCACTAAGGTCTACCCAGCACCTGCTGCACGGAAGACTGAAAGGGAGACGCAGGAAAGGTGCGGGCTGGCAGAACAGTTGGTGCTGGCTGTCCCTTCCCAGTCCTTGCTGCACAGTCTATAGCTTGGGGTCACAACTGTCAACTGTTGAACTACCGAGATGGCCTGCAGTTAAGAGCACTGGCTGCTCTTGCATTGGACCAGGGCTGGGTTCCCAACACCCACAGGGTGGCCCCGACGCCCTCTCTGGCCTCTGCAGTCATTGTACACGTGTGGTACACTCACATATATGCAGGCAAAACACTCATAGAAATAAAATTTAAAAATATTTTTAATTAATTTCAACTGTCTTCTGGTGTGCCAGTGATTTACACTGGGACCCCTCCCCCAACTGAAGCTAATCCCCCTTATCTGCAGAATTCTGTCACGGTGGGAGAGAGACAGTATAACTAAGCACAGCAGGTGCCCAACTGGCCCTGAGTTCTTGGTGTCAGTCCAACAATTCGTAGCTCCCGTCCATAGTCTCCATAATGGCAGCAGCAAGGGCTCGGAAGCCAGCACCTCCTGACACTCACCGTGTGTGCAAATCTCGCCAGCGCAGGCCAGTTAGGACCAGTGAGCAGCCTGAGCGTCTGCAAAAGCTACCTGCCACTCTGCTCTGCCCTCTAGACATCACATCTGAGGGGACCCATGGCAGAGCAAGAGCCAGGGAATGAGTGGGCAGGATCCCCCTGCTCTGTAGACTCCAGCAGCCCAGACAGCAGACATCAGCACTCGCCACGCTGTCCCCTCTGCTGTGTCCCCTCGGTGGACTCAGCAGCCCAGACAGCACACATCAGCACTCACCACGCTGGGCCTGTGTGAGCTGCTGCAGAGGAAAGAGGCCAGGAACGCCCCAGAAAGGAGATTTTGATCACAATCAATTACCTTTCACAGACACCAGTTTATCACCACAAGCAAAGAGAGGAAAACTGATGGAGTAATGACTAACAGTGATTTCTTCATTTCTACTTAACCCCAGAGCGCCTGAGCTGTCCACACTGACGCCCCTGGGCTCAGAGCTGCTCCCCGGGGCTCTGGCAGCCAGCGTCCGCCAGCCGCTCACCTGCTCCGCACTAGAATCTAACCTCGAAGCTCACGGCGCCTCTGCTGCCCTGAGCCCCTCACTGTTCCTGAGTGGAAGAAACCCCTCTTGGGCAGGTAGGTACCAGGGCTCAACTTTGGGCTGCCCAGAGCATCTTGTGGACCCTTCCACGCCCAGCCGCTGTGGGCTCCTGCTTCCAACAGGCGGATTCTGTATCTCATGTGTACCTCACACTCCGCTGCCCAGGAGCAGCCCGATGATGCACACCAGCTTCAGTAAACACCTGACGATGCCCGGAGCCACCACCTTTAGTTCAGTCAACAAATGTCTTAGAGTGACTTCTATGTGCAGTACAAGACTCCAACTTTTAAGGATCAATGAAAGATTAAGCACCTACTAGATGAGGCGGCCACATGAACAGGCTACAAAATGCGATTGATGTGTGCAGTGGGACGAGAGTATCCCAGACTGCAGAAGAGGGATAAGGGACCAGGAGAGCAGAGGTATGGTTGGGGTTGCCGCGTCCTAGCCCACTCCTGGGGCCACGGTGCCTGGCCAGTGTGGTAGGCAAAGCGCCTGCTCCACTGAAAAGGCTCCGCTGTCTCTGCGGGTTTCCAGCTTACTCTTTGTCCCTTCTCTTGCCCCTTGGCTGTGGGCGCACAGTTAAAGGGCCCAGAACTGCTGCATGCTGACTTCTGCCGTGCCAACTGCACCTGTGACTTTATGTGCCTCTTCCCTCCTCTCTGATGCCTTTCTCCTAGGACATGTCTGTCTTTTCCCTTGCAACTCCCAAGTCCTTCAGAAGACATGGGCATGTGGCTGGGAGTTCACCCAAGTGCTGGCCAGCCTGGGTTCAGAGTCCCCTTTTGCCTTGTCCTGGAAGCATGCACCACTGCATGACGTCACCTGTTAGCAGACCATGCTAGCGCTCAGCTGGACAGTAAACGCCTACAGAGCAGGAATCTGTTCCCAACCCCAAAGGCACAGCACTGCTGAGCAGTGTGAGTGACCCTTAAACAACTAACTAGACCTGCATAAGGAAGCATGGATGCAGGGGTCTCAGAGGTCCTTCAAGAAGGTGGACTTGGAGCATGGAGACCAGCACTTGGCTCCTTCCTCCTGGCCCTCTGCCCCTACCAGCTGTGCGAGACTTGCTTCTCCAGGACAAGGAGTCTGCCTCTTTTATCCCTGGTCCTTGGAGCCTGGCACTTGGTTCAGCACAGCTGGAAGGCAGAGATTATCTTCAGCACCCACAAGACCTCGTGGTTTTCATTTCAGCCAGACACTGCAATTCCCTGTCATTTAGAAGCCAAGGAAATCCCATGACCACGGCTTTGCTAGTCACCATTCATGCACAAGGCCCCACTGGCTCAGAGAAGGCGGCTCAGGGCATTTGCCTTCCCAGCTCTGCAGTCTCTCGTCCCTCCCTCAGACCCTGAAGTTTAAGTGCTGCTGTCAACCAGTCTGTCCTCTGCTGTCAGTATCCACTGGGGGGGGGGGGTAATCAGTGAGGGCTGAGGGCTGCTCTACAGTAATCTGACCCAGGCCCACATTCCCTCAAGAGGCGGGGAGGAACCTCCTGCTCTCGCTTAGCCCACCCCTGGGGCCCCCCTTCCAAGGAGCACGGAACTCTGCCACCTCTAAAGGCTGGCAAGAGTCCCTTCATGCTTATACACACCCCACCCACCCCGGCCCTGCCCCACCTGCTGCTGGTCTTTGGCCCTGACACTACCTTCCTGTAACACACACACACACACACACACACACACACACACACACACACACTCTGTGCTGTCACGACAGCTAATGCTGAAGGCTACCCACTCAGCTCCTCAAGAAGTCTTCACCACCTCTCAATCTGAGTTTGGGGGGGGGGGTCCTCCATATTTCCCTCTTTCATTCACAGCGAGGCTGCCCGGGTGCGGTAGCTCTACCCTCCAAACACAGTTTCCCCCCATCACTCACAGCCCTAACTGTTAAAACTAAAAAAAATACCAATTAAACGCTAGACAGTGGAAGGGCACTTTCCTCGGAGTCCTGTCTTTATACCCTCCCCGTGGCCACTATGAAGGTCTTTGGTAGGAAATCGTGGTAACTGCAGGATAACTGGGGGAGGAGTGGAAGGTGGGGGCGGCTGTTCTTGGCACACAGGGTGGTGATACAGACTGAGCATGAACTCCAAGCCACGATTCGATCGGTGGGGCGCAGGAGACAAAGGAAGCGGGGAGAAGGTCTGATTCCAGGAGGGTCGACAGAGGAACGCAGGATCAGCCCCTCCAGGGGGCCACCTTTCCGGCAAGCCTTCCCGCCAAGGATGCACCAAGAGGGGCGTGCCGAGGTCTGGCTGTGCGCCCGAATCTGCCCCGCCCGCCGGCCCCGCGCCCGCCTCACCGATGGAGATCTCCTGCGCGAAGGCCAGCGAGATGAGCAGCAGAGGCAGACCCACGGCGATGCACGTGACCATCTTGTCCACCGCCAGCTCCAGCCGCAGCCCCTTGAACTTGGGCTCGGTGGGCTCCTTGAGCAAGAAGTCCGAGAACACGTACTCGGTGGCCAGGTGGGCGATGGCCATGGCGGCGGCGCGGGCGCGGAGGCCGAGGGCAGCAGGGGACCTAGGCCGGGTGCAGCGGGGCGCTCGGGTCACGGTCCGGGCGCGCGGCCTCCCCTTCCCCGGCACCGGGTCGCCAGCATTCTCGGATGGCGCGGGCTGCGCGGCGCGCGCGGACCGGCTGGGGCTGCGCAGATGGCGGCGCGCTCCGCCCGCGCGGGTCCCCGGGCGCTACCAGCTCCGGCCTCTCCGCGCGGCGCCGACCAGCAGCGAACAAGGCGCCTGGGTCCGCGCGCTCGCCCCGCGAGTCTTAGCGCTACTCGCCGCGCCGAGCTCTTCCGGGACCTGCGCCGGGAGCCGGTTCCCAGGCCGAGCCGTTTCCGGCAGCGCGCTGACGCTGGCGGGGTGGGCGCGGCCGCACGGCGACCCTGGGGATGGGGCCACGCATCGCCCCTCCCCGCGCCCTGCCTCCCTGCTCCCGCGTCCTGGCACGCGGGGTTGGTGGTGTTTGCAATCCTTTCTGCCAGCAGCTCTTCCCCTGGCTCAGGCTAGCCCGCTCCCCGTGCACAGGATAGACCCTGTCCCCAGGCTAGCCCCCTTTTCTGCTTCTCCCACGGTGGTGTGCGCGTGTGATGCTGGAGCTGGACCCCGTGGCTCATGCATGCGGCGTCTAGGCTCGCGCTGGCCGCAGAGCCCTACCTTCCTACCCTGTGCGACCCGGTTAGAGGGATCTGGGAAAGGCTTCAGGGATCCCGGTGCCGCAGGCGGTTGTGATAATCAAGCAGTGTTGGCAGAAGTGTGTGGCAGGCTGGGCCTCGCCTTTCCGGGCTCTGCAGTGGGGACAGGGCGGTGTGACCGTTACCTTGCAGCCCACCCACAGGTGCCGAGGCCAGAGGGGCGTAGCGTGCCAGCGGCGGGTCCTGGGTGTTGGGGAGCTGCAGAGAGCCCTTCAGGAGGACCTCCATCTCTGGGCCTGGGAGGCTGCCGGCAGGACCTCCATCTCTGGGCCTTGGAACCAGGCTGCGTCCACCAAGGTGAGCCTCCAGGCCCACAGGAACCTCCCATCCAGCTGTCCAGACACCATGCAGCGGCCTCCATAGGCCCCCCCACCCGGATGGCTCACCGACCCTCTTTCTCAAACCACCTGCAGGCTTCCCGGTGGCCTGGAACGCACTGCCTCCGCGCGTGCGCCCAAGGCAAAGCTCTGGGCCACCATCTTGAGCAGTTCATCTCTCCCAGCTGTGCCAACTAATTACCACTTTCTCTTGCTAGTCTCTTCTAAGTGTGGCACATTTGATATCTCTGCACCTGCACAACCAAGTGCCCAGTTCACCCCTCCATCCTCTCCTAACAAGTCACAGGAAAATCTACTCTAGACCCACGGAGCCATCCTTCCCAACCGCTGGAGACGTGGCTCTTAAAAGCTCGAGTCAGCTGGAGAAAGGGCTCACCACTTAACAGGACACGTTTCTCCTCCAGAAGATCCGACTTTGTTTATTGTTGACTGATTGATTCCCAGCATCCATGTCAGGCAATGCTAGGCCGCTGGCCTCCTGGGGCACGTGTGATTCAAGTATGTCAACATACAAACAGACCCATCATTAAAAAATAAATAAATAAATAAAAATAAAGTAAAAAAGCCCTCCAGTCTGACCTTTTGGCCTACTTTAAAAGTGGATTGTGAGATAGAGCCTGGGATCTCAGCACTCAAGAGGCTGAAATGGAGCTGGTGATCCCAGCACTCAAGGTGCCAAGATGGAGCCCAAGATCTCAGCCCTCAAGGCTCCAGAAGAAGCTGGGGATCGTAGGACTCAAGAAGCTGAGATGGAGCCGGGAATCCCAGCACTCAAGAAGCCAAGGTGGAGCCTCTAATCCCAGCACTAAAGAAGCTGAGATGGAGCCTGTGATCCTAGAACTTTCTGGAGAAAAAAATTAAAGGGAACAACAGCAACAAAAAGACTTGCTCAATGAACAACAGTAAACTTCTGCATCAAAAAAGTAAAAAAAAGATACAAGATAGGACTTAACATGTATAGCAGAATGCATGAGTACTGGGGTGGGGCATGGATGGGGGAGAGGCATAAACTTGATTAAGAAGTATTATGTGGAATGCACAAAAGCTCAATAAAAAGTTAAGGGAAAAAGAGGCACATTGTTTGAGGATCAAATAGATTGATCTCTATGACCCCAGCCTACCTGCTTCATCCTGATTCTGTAAGTTGGGCCTGTCCTCCAGGCCTTACCCCTGTGGGAACTGCTCCTTATAGAAGCCTCTTGTCCTGACCCCATTTGTTCCTGACCTCAGTTCAATGTCACTTCCCCGATGCTATTCCCAAAGTCAACTGAGCTAGACTGAGATCCTTACTCAAATACACCTTTAATCCTGAGAGCACGGGTACTAGCAGAGGTCTTGGGGAAGCTGTGAACTGTTTGGGATTCAGCTTTCTCACCTGTGACATGGCTGTGCACCTTAGGTTGTGGATCCTGAGTCTTGAGAGTTAACTAACATACCTAAAAGGTGCCTAAGGTCGTGTGGGTCAACTGGCAGATGCTGTATAAAAGTTATCTCTTACAGTTGCAGGGGCTGGAGAGATGGCTCAGTAGTTAAAAGCACTGGCTGCTCTTGCAGAGGACCCAGGTTCAATTCCCAACACCCACATGGTGGCTAACCACCGTCCAGTAAACTCCAGTTTCAGGGGAACTCGATGCCCTCCTCTGACCTCCGAGGGCATTGCAAGACACAGGTGCACCTTCACATGACAATACACCCATACACACAAAAACACACAAAAGTTTTTAAGTAAATATAAAGGTAATCTCTTACAGTTGCTATTTTTCTTCTTAATGATCACAGTTACAAGTCAGAAATTTTTGCTTAACTGTCCACTTTGTGTATGTCCTCCATATGGTCCCTGTCATGAGGGTGAGGCCATGGCCAAGTACACAAATTTTATCCCCAGTACTTAACATGCCCGGCACGTAGTATTTCAATTAATTTTATTTTATCACTATCTAAACGAATATTTTTCACCTTGAAATTCTTAATGACTCACTTATCTCACCTGGAAAGGGAAGTCTGTTTGGGGCAGAGTTAGAATGTGACGCTCTAGAAGTCAGTCAGTTCCGGATGCTGTTGCCATCTCCTCCTGTCAAGATGAACTCATGGCTCCTTTGGGATGCCTTCGGGAACCCCAGTTGGAGTGAGATAGTCACTCCCGTGGTGCTCCCCTTTCTCTCAGCATGGAGCTCCGTCTGCCTGGGTGGTGCTGGGCTGAGCATCTGCTTTGTTAGAACATGTGAACCTCTGAGGATCCAGGATGACTAGCAGCAGTTTTGTACACTGCCCTTGTTCCTGGCAGTTCCTGGGGCACTCATTAAGACACCAGTCTCTGCTGAATTTAAAATAGAGACAAGAAAGGGACCTTGTCAGGAATTGGGAAGAACAGACCCGGACACTGGTGTGGAGAAGACAAAGGGAAGGAAGTCAAAGGTGAAAGGTGGGCGTGTTTCAAGGAAGTGTGAGCAGTGCTGTGCATTAGAAGGAGCACTCTGCTTATATTCTGGGCTTGCAGTACTGCGGAGCTGCGAGCCCTGGTCCAAGGGAGAAGACTATCAGGTGGAAGGCAGCACACATGGGTGATACAGGTTTAAAGGAACACCAGACAACAGACCAGACGACATGAAAAGGCAGAACCTGCTCATATTTTGAACATGAGAAGTGAATTGGGCTCCAGGCTGATGACTTTGCAGCTGGGGACCAGACATCAAGGTTGCACATTTTCTCTCGTTGATCCCTACTGTATTTAAAAAAAAAATATTTTATTTCTCATTTTAATTTTATGTGTATGAGTGTATTGCCTGCATGTATGTAAGAGCACCTGTGCCATGCAATGCTCAAGATCAGAAGAAAGGGGCTGGAGAGATGGCCTAGCGGTTAAGAGCACCAACTGCTCTTGCAGAGGATCTGGGTTCCATCTCCAGCACCCACATGGTGGCTAAGAACTGTCTGTAACTCCAATTCCAGGAGAACTCCAGTTCCAGGGGAATCCGAGACCATCTTCTGACCTCCGCAGCATTGCACGACATGGGTGCACTAACCTGCACGCAGACAGTACATTCATACACATACAAAAGTAAATAAAATTAAAAAAAAAAAAAAAGATCAGAAGAAAGCATTGGATCCCGTGGAACTGAAATTCAGTCAGTTTTTACCTGCCATGTGGGCGCTGGGATTGGAACCTGGGTCTTCTGTAAGAACAGCCAGTGCTCTTAACCACTGAGCCATCTCTCCACCCCTACCTTATGTTTTGAGACAAGGTTTCTCACTGAATGAAACTGGAGCTCACTGACTGGCAAGACTGCTTGGCCAAGGAGATCCCGGGACCCTCTGGGCTCTGCCTCCCCGGCTCTAGGATTATGGGTGCACCCCACCACGCCTAGCTTTTTTCATTGCTGCTGGGATTACCGACTCAGGTCCCCATGCTTGTGCTACAAGTATTTTATCAATGGAGCCATCTCCTCACCCCAGATTTCAATTTTAGTCTGCAGATTTACAGAAAAATCCCCCATTCTTGCTCCTGCTGTGTGTTTGAATGGGGGGAGGGGCATCCTCGTGCTACTGTGCATGTTTAGAGTCAGATGACCTCAGGTGCAGTCTTCACCTTCCACCTTGATTGAGACAGCATCTCTGCTCACTGCTGTGTGCAGCAGGCTGCTGGCCTGCAACCGTCCAGGGATCTTCCCGTCAATGCTTCCCTTCTTGCTACAGGGTGCTGGACCACAGCCATGGACATCAGGTCTGGATCTGCGTGTGCTCTGAACCCAGGTCCTCACGCAGGAGGACTGAGCCATCTCCCTAGCCCCCATGCTGGACACCACTGAAAGTCTGCAGTTGCTTCAACGTTCCTCTGTTTTTCTGAATGTTCTGCTTGTGGTGCAGGCGGCACAGGCCCCCGTCAAGCGGCCAGGTCTCCTCAGCTGCTTCAGCTTCTCAAGCTTCCTTTACTTTGTTTTGTTCTGGATGACATTGCTTTCTGGTGGTTCTGTGGAGCACTTGGGAACTAAATGATATCAGTTCTGCCCTCCCTCTGCTAAAAGGGAGCCTAGGCAGGGTGAGGCCTCACGGCCGTCCTCCCAGAATTCTGATTTGCTTGCTTGAAATCCTTGGCATTTGATCTTTAGCAACCAAAACAGTCAAGCTCCACAGACTGCCTGCCTGCCCAGATTACATATTCATGTGTTCATTGGAGAAACGTTTGCTGAGTCACTCTGTACCTGCATGAACATCAGGTTGAGGGTGCAGCTGGAGAGGAGCAGGTCAACAGTTCTTGCATGCAGGCAATGTCCGTGTCAGTCAAAAATGCAGACAAAAGCTGGCAGACATAAAACTGTCATGTCCATTAGCGTGTCAAAGGGGAATGGTGGAAATAAGGAACAGGTCCACCTGGGAGAAGGGGGTGTGGGGAGCTCGTGTCGGAAGCAGGAAAGCTAAGAAGCGTGGGGTGCTGGCGAAGGAGGAAAGGGAGAGAACTCAAAGCATAGGGGGAAGGTGTGCAAAGGCCCTGGGGAGGGAAGGAACTACTGGAGGAAGAATAGAGAGGAGTCCAAGAGTTGGAGGGTAGACATGGGCCACGAGGCCAGGCCTCACGGACGGGGTAAAGAGCCTAGAGTTACAAAAGTGAAATTGAAAGCTGATGAAGGATATTAACCAGGAATAAAATGGCCACAGCCGTGTGGACAGTGGTGAAGGGTGGGAATGGTGGGGCAGGCACTTGTTACAGTGACCCTGCTGAACAGGACTTGTGAGCCTGCAGCCCAAGGTCAGGCTTGGAGCAGTTTGAATTTGTTAGCACAAAGATGAGCTGCAGACCTGTGGGGGTGGAGGAATGAAGCCCAGATCAGGCTGCAGACAGCCCCACAAACTCAGGAACCCATGTTCATCCTCGGCTCAGAAGCTCTCGGGTTTGACGGCAGTGTCCGTTGTATTTATGGATGGGGCTGAACTTGCTGTGGAGGCTGCACCGCAGGGTCTGTTTTCAAGCGCTTCCCCATCTCTGCAGCTAGCCACCTTGCATCCTCTGGTCCATGGCTCTCTCCCTCTCCAAAGATGGGGTGCAGGGTCTCCAGCCATCTCCTGTAGTCCTGCACACCGGCCTTGTATTTTATTTTATTGCATATTTTAATTATTGTTTCACTATTTTATTGTGTGGCTGGGTTTGAATGCAGGACCTTGTATGTGCTAGGCAGGAACTCTACCACTGACCCACAGGCCAGACCATGACATCTCTTTTATAGGACACTTGTGGTTAAAGTTAGGGATTGTTCTAGTTCACTTTTCCATTGTTGTGACAAAACACTCCAACCAATACCAACTTGGGGAAGAAAGGGTTTATTCAATTATATCTCCTGGGTCACAGTTCATCACTCAGGGAGCCCAATATCAGAACTCAGGGCAGGAACCTGAGGCAGGAGCTGAAGCACAGGCCATGGAGGAGTGCTGCTCACTGGCTTGCTCCTCTGGCCCATGCCCAGCCTGCTTTCTTATACAACAACCTGCCAGGTTTGGCACCACCTGCAATGGGCTGGGCTCTCCCACATTGCTCAACAGTCAAGACAATACTCCACAGACTTGGCCACAGGCCAGTCCAATGGAGACAATTCCCCAATTAGAGCTCCCTCGGACCAGGTGTGCCAGCTTGCACTAAAGCTACCCAGCACAGGATAATCTAAAATAAACTCTCTATTGCCTACAGGAGTCTTAACAATACTGCAAAATCTATTTGTAAGGTCACATTCAAAATGTCAGGGGTGAGGGTATGGAATTCCCAGGGGTGCTGTTTACTAAACTATGAAATGTAAGGGAGGGCTGAGATGGCTCCGTGGATGAGAGTGCTTGCCACGCAAGCCTGACAACCAAAGTGCAATCCCCGGAACCCATAGCTGAAGGAGAAACTGACTCCAGAGTTCTCTGATCTCCACATGTAGGTCCTGGTATGTGCTTGCTCACACATGCACATTGCCATATATGCACACACACAACGACGATGATAATATAATAATAATAATAATAATAATAATAAAAATGGAGTTAAATTAGCCCAGTGTCAAGTTCCAAGGGATGCCACATTTAGAGTTCAAAGGAGAAGAGCAAGCCCAAAAGATGGAGAAGAAATAGAGCCGGAAGAAGGAGGCATAATGTGGCAAAGCCAGGGGGCTAGAAGGACGTCACAGGAGAGTTGAATAAGATAAAGGCAGAGAAGCTTCTGGAAAAGGCCCTGTGGTTGTCATTCTGATGACAGCAGGTTGGATGCAGGGCTGGGCTTCTGAGTGGGTGATGTGAGCCACTGGTGTGGGCTGGGGAGGACACGGGTGCTGCAGGTGACAGGTGTGGCGGAGCTTTACCCTCTGCTCTGAAGGGCAGAGAGGCACTGCTTTACAGTACAAGGACAGTGGCTCTTGGCTCCTGGCTCTCCACTTTTAACGGTGGACATTGCTGATGATTTCTTAGAATGATATGGAAGGAAAGATTCATAAGAAAGAGAATATGCTGGGCGTGGTGGCGCACGCTTTTAATCCCAACACTTGGGAGGCAGAGGCAGGCAGATCTCTGTGAGTTCAAGGCTAGCTTGGTCTACAGAGTGAGTTCCAGGACAGCTGGAGCTACAGGGAGACTCTGTCTCAAAAAGACCAAAAAAAAAAAAAAATATATAGAGAGAGAATAGAAACTTTGGAAGAGCACAGAGAGGTGAGGTCCAAGGCCAGGTGGGGGCAAGGACACTTCTCATGGGGAGAGGGAGGAAAGGTGATTGTCTCAGAAGACGGAGGCTGAGGATCAAGGACATCCTTTGAGAAGACCCTGTGGGAGAAGCCAGAGTCTAATGTGTGTGGCTATATACTGTTTTATTCCATTTAATAAATACAAGTGGCAGTCACGGTGGCTGAATTTCTAAATGATGGTTTTGTTTCAGCCTCTCCTCCCCGTTTAATGACGGGTAATTTTGAGTGGGGAAAAAAACACGCAATTCCGCCATCTCATGATATGTGAAACTTTATTAAAAACAGAAACAGTACAATAAAACTACTTTGTGCTTTTCATTAAAAAATAAACTAAGTGAAAAGGAAAAATACAACTAAATAACTTGTCTTCCTACGGGTAATAAATAAGGCACTCACCATGCTTCTCACGTAACCGTGCAGCCCCTGCACATGTGAACACTGGAGAGCAGGCACTGTGCTGGGCTGCAGAACCACGTGTCCATGGTCAGCAGCTTGGAATTCAAAATCTTTTGGGTACCCTGTTTGATAAGGCATTCAAGCAAACTAGAAATAGAGCTACTAGCAGTTGCATCTGCTTTATATAAGACTATGACTTCTATCGAATTAACCACTTCCCCTCACCAGGAAGATAAAAACGTGTAAAAGATCCCTCCACCAGAGTGCTTGTGGATCCTGCTCGGTCACCTGGACATCCAAGCGGCCCACGGTAAGGCAGTGGTCTGATGTCACACATCTGGCAACAGCATCCCAGGGCAGCTTGCCCTGAGCGAAGGTAGATTCCCAGTCTGGTCATAAGCAATGTTGCTTTTATCAGCCTCCATCTAACCTCTAGGCCTGCAGAGAGGGCACCGTGTCATCTGCTTCGCTTAGCTCAGTGCTTTGGGCCTGCATGTCTTGGCAGCTGTACCACTTACTTCCTAAGCTGAGTTGATGGTTTCAGAAGCTGCCAGAGACTTTCTTTTCTAGCTTTCCCTTTTACCCCTTCCTCCTCAAGGGCTATTTCTTTAAGAAGCATGGAATGCAGGATTTTGAGAGGTCCTCTCTCCTCCTAGCCAATCAGCTGCACTGACGCAGTCCTCCTCCCATCCTCACATGATGAAACAATTCCATAGAACATGGCAATATGGGAAAATGCCCCTAACTGCATGAGAAACCAGCCTCAAGATTCAAGTCCAGACAGGGAGTCTCTGACTCACAGTGAGAAAGTCAAGCCAGCTCCTTCACAACTCTTCTGCATTCTGGAATAAAAGTTCTCCAGTTGATTTTTGAAAATACATAGGTTGCCAAGGAGACACATTGTGAAAATATGTAAAATGAAGTGAATTGTAAACATTCAAGTATTTCTACAGGTTACATTCAAAACAGCAGCAATTAAATAAAACACCGTATAACTTGGGCTTGTGTAACAAACAATGCATGGGCTCTTTGTATCAACAGGGGGAATATCAGGGTGGCTCCTGAAGCCTCCGAAGACACATGGTCTCATCCCATCAGCATACATTGTCTTGGATGTTCCCATGAGCTCTTCAAAACCCTTTTCCTTGGAACAACTTTAGGAACTGTTTCATGTAACAGTGTTGAGAATCTGTGATTCCAGGCAGACTGATGTCTGGGGTACTAGACTGCTTTCAGGAAGTTGTTCATCTAGAACCTTTCATGGCTAGCTAAGGAAGTGCTATTTAATTTAAAACTATGAAAAATGGAATATGAAACTATCTTTCAGAGACTGTCCCACTTGAGTGAGTTCCTAGAACAGACTGACGTCAGCATTTCGCAATCCAGCGCAGTCTCCTTTTCTGTCTTTTTTATACCTGAGAATTATTCACAGCCCATTAAAAAGTAAATAAATAAAAGCAAATTGCTTTGAATGACATTCAGAGGCCCAGAACCCTGTCCAGGATCCAATGTCGACCTTGGTGAACATTGCCTTCGCCCAGTGCCCCTGATTGCCACCTTGTGCCAGCAGTGGAACCTGACCCTGTCCTGCTGAGGAAGGCCAGGTAGTTCACAGAGCGTCAGTGGGGAGTGCACAGGACTGGACTTCACGGTAAGCCATCTGCCTCCTTGCAGAGTGAAGTCTGAGGGCGAGGATCCCAGTGGCAGCCAGGAGGAGAAGTCCCAGGACGAAGAGGACAACCAGAGCTGCCTTGGCTCCTCTTGGACGCAGATTCTTGCCAAAGAAATACAGATCCTCTGTGCCAGGTTGCTCTATGAGAAAGAAAAGCAGCATCAGGCACCTGCCTCCCCCTCCCCCAGCAGTGACGCACTGAGGCGCTCACCCACAGATTCAGCAGACGATGCCGTTACCTTTGGAGGGCACTGTGGCTGGGAGTGGAGACTTGGTGGAGTATGGAATCCTGTTGTCTGGACAAAGAAGAGTTGATTGTTTATAAACAAAGACAGTCCTTTTCATGGGACATGCCGGCCATGTCTTTCCACCAGCAAGAAACCGCCCAATACCTGCCATCTTCCCTGGATTCACTGGGGAACTTCAGTTCCAAGCCTTTCTACCCTCCACTTTCCCAGCTTCTTATCCAACAAGATCCCTCCACAGGTCATGGACTGCGAAGCTTTGCCTCACGCCCAGACTATTAACCATGCCTTCCTCCTGCCACTGAATTCTGTGCCCTCCATGTTGTGGCACAAGTCATTATCTGCCGTGGTCACATACCACCATGTCTGCCTGTCTTACTGGACGCTGAGCTCTTTGAGAGCTGCATGTGTGTTTTTCTCATGCCCCGTTCTCCCGGGCTGCAGTTTGGCGCCGTTGCGTGGTATCCTGGACGACAATACCTATGTTCCGGAGGACAGTGTAGGTGGTCTCCATTCCAGCATGGATGTGGTCAGACACGTGGCAGTGCAACAGCCACGTCCCTGGGTGATCTGCGAAAAGCTCGATGGTTTGGAACGTCCCAGGAAAGAGATCATACACATCTTCTCGGTAAGAGTTCTCTATCTGCAAAAGCCAAAATATACACCTAGGGCTTCTTTGCTCAGCATAACAAGAAGAGAAGGAAGAGCAAATAAGGACATGGGACACAGAAGGAAATCAATAGTAAGGAACAGAAATCAGCGTGGTACTCAAGAAAATATAGACATCTAAATCAATGTTAACAAGACAGAGTCCAGATCTAGTAGAAGCCACACGATTTTCACAAAGGTGTACAGGCAACAGAGTGGAGAACAGACAAGTAGGGCTGGGTGCGGGGGCACACACCGTTAGTCCTAGCACTCAGGAGAATCTCTGTGAGTTCAAGGCCAGCCTGGTCTACATGGCAAGTTCCAGGACAGTTGGGGCTACAGAGAGTCCCTGCCTCAAAAAAATTTAAAATAAGAGCAGTGGTGCTTTTTAAAAGACAGGGTCTCTGGAGCTGGAGAGATGGCCTAGCGGTTAAGAGCACCGACTGCCCTTGCAGAGGACCCGGGTTCGATCCCCAGCACCCACATGGCGGCTAAGAACCGTCTGTAACTCCAGTTCCAGGAGAACTCCAGTTCCAGGGGAATCCGAGAGACCCTCTTCTGACCTCCGCAGGCATTGCACAACACGGGTGCACAAACCCACATGCAGACAGTACATTCATACACATACAAAAAAAAAAAAAAAAAAAAGCACAGGTCCTCTGTGTGTGTGAGTGTGTGTGTGTTTATGCATGTGTTTGTGTGTACATTTATATGTTACGTGTTCATGTGTTTTGTGTGTGCTCATGTGTATAGAGGGCAGAAGTTGATATCAAGTGTTTCTATCACTCTCCACCTTCTCTTTTGAGCCAGAATTTCTGGATGAACCTGGAACTAACCAATGGGCCAAGCTGATCGGACAGCAAACCCCAGGGACCCTCCTGCATCACCTCCCGAGGGGTGGAACGACAGCACATGAGTAGCCACCAGGCCCAGCTTTGAGGAGCAAATACAGGTCCTTATGGTTGCATAGTAAGCACTTCACAACCTGAGGTATCTCCACAGCTCCTCAAATGGAGCCTTTCTATAAAGCCAGCCCACCTGAGCATGGTGTGTAGCCTTGCGATGAGCTTGTGACCCTCCTGGATCAGCATCTGAGTGCTGGGGTCACAGAGGTGGCCCAGTGCTTAAGAGCACCTGCTCCTCTTGAAGAAGCCTGTAATCCAGACCCCTGAACCCATGTCAAGTGGCTCACGACCACCTGTAACTTGGCTTCCACAGACACATGCACCTACCCACACTATACACATAAATTAAAAGATTAAAAAACACATCTTTTAGAAAAGAAATAATGCTTCCAATGAGTGGTGATAATTGGACATCTATATGTAAAAAAGAGAAGAATCCACCTTTAAGTTATATGTGAATGTTGAATCAGAGCCTCAAAGGTGAAACCTAAAACCATAAAACCTGTAGAAGAGGAGGTGCAGAGACAGCAGTTAAGAGCACTGGCTGCTCTTGCAGGGGACCCAGATTCAATTACCAGCACCCACTTGGAAGCTAAAAAGAATCTGTAACTCCAGTTCTAGGGGATCTAACATCCTCTTCTGACCTCTGAGGGCATTGCACAACACAGGTGCACTTATATACATGCAATACATAAAATAAAAATAAAATGCAAAAAAAAATCTTTTGTTCTTTAATGAAAAGATAAGCCATAAAATGAGGACAAACATTGGCAAACTGCATAGATGGGAAAAATTGTGCACAGAATATTTAAAACATTCAAACATTACAGAAAGAAAATAATTTTATTTTAAAAGAAGCACGGAACATAATGCCCATTTGATACTGATTGAAAGCAATTGCTAGCCGGGTGTGGTGGTGCACACCTTTAATCCTAGCATTTGGGAGGCAGAGGCAGGCGGATCTTTGTGAGTTCAAGGCCAGCCTGGTCTACAGAGTGAGTTCCAGGCCAACTGGGGCTACAGGGAGACCCTGTCTCAAAAAAACACACACACAAAAAAAAGAAAAATAAAAATAAAGAAAGAAAGCAATTGTTATCAAAATATCTTTAGTACTTCTCAAAGAACTAGAAAAAAAATTCCCCAAATGTATATGACTGCTTCTTCTCCCCCACCCCCAAATATCAGAATAGCAAGAACAATCTTGAGCAAAAAAGCTGGAACACTATGCTATCTGATTTCAAAATATATACAAAGCTGTAGTTACATATGGTATAGGCACAAAACCTACAGTTACAGACACAAAGAAAAAATAGCCTAGAAGAAAACCACACACATCTGCATCACACTGATACTTGACCAAGGGGTTAGAGTACACAGCTTAGAGAAAAGAGAGTCTTTTCCATGCCTGTAACTATCCCCAGAAAAGGGCTATAGAAAATATAAGGGAAAAACTCGACAGCAGAAAGTAATGCAATTTAAACCTGGACAATATTTAAAAATAAAGAGATATTTCTCAAAAGACAGGTTTACAACCGATTGATACATGAGAAAATGTTGAACATCACTGATTATCAGAGAAATAAAAATCAAAACCACAATGAGCTATCACCTCAACCCATCGAAAATGACTAAAATTAAAGACAAAGATAACAAGTACTGGAAGGATGTGCAGAGGGAATCCTTGAACCCTGTGGGCGAGAACATAATTTAATTCAGTCATTATGGGAAAGAGCGTGGAGGCTCCTGACAGATTAAAACGATCTACCACAGAACCCAGCACTCCCAGTACTCAGTATATAGTCAAAGAAATGACAGAGCGTGTTGAAGGGACGTCTGTTCTGTCCATCGCTGCACAACTCACAACAGCCACAAGATGGAAAAAAACTTCCCATTAGCTGACAAATGGGTAAAGAAAACGTGGCAGGGACATGGTGGCAGGAATACAATGGAACACTGTCCTACTGTGAGAAAGGATGGAATCCTATTTGAGTGATCTGGATGGGACTAGACACCATGTCTGGAGAAATAAGCAGGAGGCTGGCAGGGACAGTCGCCTCATGACCTTACTCCTTTGTGAAATCTAAGAAGCTGATCTCACAGAGGCCAAGAGCAGAACATTGACTATCAGAGACTGGATGGGCATAGGAGACAGAAATGGAGAGAGGTTGACCAGTAGGCTCGGCTGCAGTCAGAAGAGATTCTGGGGCTTCTTGTTGAGCAGGGTGACCATGGACAATGATAAGGTACAGTTCAAAAAGCCAGAAGAAAGGATTGTCAGTGCTTTGCCATAAATGATGTTTGACAATATACATATTTCTATTGTGATTTAAACATTACATAATGTATGCGTGGATGAAAACACCACACAGAGCCGGGCGTGGTGGTGCACGCCTTTAATCCTAGCACTTGGGAGGCAGAGGCAGGCAGATCTTTGTGAGTTCAAGGCCAGCCTGGTCTACAGAGCAAGTTCCAGGACAGCTGGGGCTACAGGGAGACCCTGTCTTGAAAAGACCAAAAAAAAAAAAAAAAGAAAGAAAAAAAGAAAACACCACACAGTACCCCAGAAATAAGTAAAATTTATACTTTTATGTATCCATTAAAATCAAATTTATAAAACAAAAAAGGCACAAGATTTACAGATTTCCCCAAAGAAGACTTAGGCACGGGGGCGGGGAGGGGAGGTGGTAACTCATGAAAACATATGAGAGGATGCTTGGTATAAGATACGATACAGCGTAATAAGTTGGCCAAGAAACAATGATATAGAAAAAATACCCCAAATGGGTGCAAAGTGAAGGAGCAGTCCTGTATTTCCCAGGAAGGCAGCATTATACCTCATTGAAAAATAGCTTGCCAGTTTCTTATAAAGTTAAACACACCTTACTATATAGTTTAGCAATCCTACATATTTTCTCAAGGAAAATGAAAACTTAGGTCTAGACAAATTCAGGTGCACGTATGTTTATAATGACTTTAACTAACATCGGAAACTGCTCAAGAGCTCTTTAATGGGAAAATTAATAAATGGCACTGGATGCATTCGGTGAAATACTGTTCATGCGTCAGATGAAGCTGGATGCTGAATGATACTGCTAAGTGCATGGCTTCCCCGAGAGGCTCAGGAAAGGCAAGCTGTGAAGACAGCCTGGGTCTGCTTGGTTCTGAATTTCATTTCTTTTTTAAAATTGAATATTTTATTTATTTATTTATTTATTTATTTATTTATTTATTTGTGTGTGTGTGTGTGTGTGTGTGTGTGTGTGTTATGACAAATCTTGGGAATTGCTTCTCTCTCTCCACCATGAGTCTAGGATCAAAGTCAGATCATCAGCCTTGCCTGGCAAGTATCTTTGGCTGCTGAGCCATATCACAGGTCCAAGAACAGGGATTTCTTTCCCCTAGTTTAGGAGGCTAGGAAGTCCAAGGTCCAGGGACCTGCACCTGGTAAGCTCTTTTTGCTGCATCAGCTCACAGCAAGAGTCAGAAGGGCACCCATGTGGAGAGCAAGAGATCAAGTTTACAGCCTCGGTATCATGACTGACACCCCTACCCACAGGGTGGGGCCCTCATGAACTGACCCCCTGCCAGCCTGCTGTCAGGCCCCACCTTCCAATGCAGCTGGACATAGAGCAAATGTATAGCAAACATCCAGATTATAGCAGACACAGAACAGACCAGCGTTTGCCAAGTGTTAGGCCTGGGTCAGTAAAGTGATACTATGGGGAGATGGGAAAACTTCAGGACATAATGGAAATACTCTGCTCTGTTGAATACAGCACTGTTTGAGCTTCTAAAAATGGAATTTGGGGGCTGGAGAGGTTAAGAGCACTGCCTGCTCTTGCAGAGGACTAGATTTGGGTCCGAGTACCCACATGGCAGCTAACAATCATCCATAAATCCAGTTCCAGGGGATTTGATTCAACACCCTCTTCCTGCCACTACATACATGCAGGCAACATACTCATACATAAAATAAAAATTAAGTAAATTAAAACCAGAATTTTATAATAGGGAGATTTTTATGCAATGTGAATTGAATCTTAATTCTTTTTTTTTTTTTTTTTTTTTGTCTTTTGACGACAGGGTTTCCCCTGTAGCCCCAGCTGTCCTGGAATTTGCTGTATAGACCAGGCTGGCCTTGAACTCAGAGAGATCCACCTGCCTCTGCCTCCCAAGTGCTAGGATTAAAGGCGTGCGCCACCACACCCGGCTTGAATCTTAATTTTTAACATACATAATGCATATGTGAACTTTTTTCCGTTCCCTTCCCCCTTCCCTTTTCCCTTCCCTTTTTATAATTTTTTAAGTTTTTATTTAATCTTTAAAATGTGTGATGATCAGCCAGGCCTGGTGGCGTATGCCTTTAATCCCAGCCCTTGGGAGGCACAGGCAGGCGGATCTCTGTGAGTTCAAGGCTAGCCTGGTCTACATAGTGAGTTCCAGGCCAGCTGAGACTAAAAGGGAGACCCTGTCTCAAAAGACCAAAAAAAAATATGTGTTGATCTTTTAAAGCCTGAAAAATTGTCCCTCCAGATATTAGGCTTAAAGTTATATGAAATGGTATTAAACAAGCATAAAACCTTAGATTTTGGCCTTGATTAAAAGAGTAGGGTCAGGGCTGGAGCAATGGCTCAGTGGTTAAGAGCACCGACCGCTCTTGCAGAGGACCCAGGTTCGATTCCCAGCATCCACATGGCAAGTAAGAACCGTCTTTAATCCTAGCATTCAGGAGGCAGAGGCAGGTGGATCTCTGTGAGTTCAAGGCCAGCCTGGTTTACAGAGTGAGTTCCAGGCCAGCTAGGGCTATAGGGAGACTCTGTGTCTTCAAAAAAAAAAAAAAAAAAAGAGTAGGGTCACCTGCAGTCAAAGGACAAGTCCACTATTGTTGTCAACTAATGCTCAATAATAAAATTTCCTCCTTCTTTTTAGCAACTGTCTAAGTGGAAACTCATGTCCTGACTATTAAAACGCCTGGAAAGCTGATCCTGAGTCCAGACATCATGGCCAAATGAACAGAAAGAGAAACCTAATAAATGGACACTCTGAAATCCCTGGTCAAGAAATTCTCTTGGACTTTTAAAAGTTGGACATTTGAATTCACTTGTTCTTACTTCTCCTGGTCCCCTGCCTATATCTTGTACCTAACCATTCCTGCCTTCACTTCGATTTCACGGGCACCAGTCAAGGACTTTTTTCCCTCTATAGTTATGTATTTTGGGTCTTTTAGATTAATCCTCTGAATGGGGGTACCCCAGCTGCTACACCCAAAGTCCCTTTTCATCATGGAAGAAGTCATTGCAGCCGGTATCCCAATTCCCTTCTGGCGCGTGCTGTGACCCTTTTCAGAGGGTAACGTAACTAAACAGGAGCTAGAAATTGACTAGGCAGTTTAGGGATGAGACCCCCCCAAATTAACCAGAGCCCAAAGATCTCCTGTTCTAGATAACATGGGGGGAAAGAAAGGGCAATGGAAGATAAGGTGGGGGGAAGGAAGGGGAGGGGAGGGGAGGGGAGGGGAGGGAAGAAAAGAAAAGCCAGGAAAAGGCCAACACTGCAGTGCACTGTGTATAGCACTGTGTACAGCACTGTGTACAGCACTGAATACAGTACTGACAGCACACTCAGGTGCACTGTGTACAGTACTGACAGCACACTCAGCTGCACTGTGTACAGTACTGACAGCACACTCAGGTGGCCACAGCTATGGCCAGATCACTGATGATCAAGTTCTCATCTGACTCTGCAGTGTGTTGGTTGGTTACAAGAGATACTGTAGATGAAAACATGAAGACATGCTTGTGAGGAGAAGGTGCTGCTCCATGCTGTACCACTCTCTAGCAGGAATCCCTCATAAGCATCACTGCAGAATAACTCTCTTACCTCCAAGCAGAAATACTGAGCCGCTGAAGTCTCCCTGAAGCACCTTCCAGATACTCACTTTGAACAGAAAGCTCTCGGCATGGAAGTGGATGGTGTGAATGTCCACCTCGCTTCCTATTCCCAACAAGTACCAGTTGGTCATTGCATCTTCAGTCATGATCAGGCCAGGGAGATTTCCGAAAATCTTTCCATTGATGGCTAAGACGGTGCAAAGGAAATGGTGTTGGGTTAACAGGAGGTGCACCACTTAATCTAGTGCTAGAGTCAAGTGGGCCTTTCTCACTATGTAGCCCTGGCTGGCCTGGAACTCACTGTGTAGACTAGGCTGGCCTTGAACTCATGGAGATCCACCTGCCTCTGCCTCCTGAGTTCTGGGATTAAATAAAGGTACACACCAGAGAAGTGGTTCAAGATTTGCAGGGCTCTGGCTTCTGTCTGCCTGGTGCCAGGTGCCACCCCACTCAGACCTGCCAGTGACTTCAGCATTCTAGATACAAGTTTCAGATGAATAAGAAATCTTTATATGCAGGGATCCAGGAAAGAAAGAGCACAGTTTGTTTTTCAGAGTGACATCCTGGGTGACAGCATTGCTTGTTTAGCATGGCCTCTGTGGGACTATGAGTTCTCCAGTAAGGAGCCAGGTTTTGATTTACATCATTCTACACAGGAGTGGACCAAGCCACAAATAATCAAATATATATAATGTGTGCTGATACACGCATGCAATGAATAAATCAAACATACACATATGTATGCACACATGTGTGTGCTGAATCAATTTAAATCTGTCTTTTATGTTCTTTTTTAAAAAAATATTTTATTCTTTTTATTTTATGTGTATAAGTGTATTGCCTCCCTGTATATACTATGTTGTGCAATGGCCTCAGAGGTCAGAAGGGGGCATCGGATCCCATGGAACTGGAATTACAGATGGCTATTAGTCACCATGTGGGTGCTAGGAGTCGAACCCAGATCCTCTGCAAGAACAGTCAGTACTCTTAACCTCTGAGCCATCTCTCCAGCCCCATCATTTATGTTCTTAATGTTTTACTTTCCAAGATCTAGTATAAACATGGCTGAATCTCTAAGAAGAGAGCTCCAGACAGGCTGACACCTGTTGCCAGAGCAAGCTGGGTTATAGTGACATCCTCGCTTCTCTGCTTCCTGTTAACATCTTACTCTACATGATGGAACGAGTGAGTAAGCTGCATTCACTAAAGATGGAAAACATACTAAGAAAGTTTTCAGAGAAGCAAGCAACAATGTCTGAGTTTGAAATCAGGCCACAGTAGTATAATTGTTGTTAACAGCTAGTTCTGTGACCTGGGGCTAGGCCCATTCTCAGAAATACATCTTGATGGGAGAATGTGGGTGTGTCCATACAAACCCATGACTCCTCCTTCTCCCCAAAGCAAACTTCTTTAAATGACACAGAACTCAGTAACATACACCCATTAAAATATAAAACGCAGTGATGGTATTTCATGTTCCAGGAATTAAACCAAACTCTTCTATATGATCACAAATTTGGTTTGGACTTTGGTTTATGAAACATGATTAAATATTGCAGTTATGGGGGCTGGAGAGATAGCCTAGCGGTTAAGAGCACCGATGCTCTTGCAGAGGACCCGGGTTCGATCCCCAGCGCCCACATGGCGGCTAAGAACCGTCTGTAACTCCAATTCCAGGAGAACTCCAGTTCCAGGGGAATCCGAGACCCTCTTCTGACCTCCGCGGCATTGCACGGCACGGGTGCACNCAACAAAAGCAAAAGAGATGGCCTAGCGGTTAAGAGCGCCAACCGCTCTTGCAGAGGACCCGGGTTCGATCCCCAGCACCCACATGGCAGCCGAAAACCGTCTGAAACTCCAGTTCCAGGGGAATCCGAGACCCTCTTCTGACCTCCGCGGCATTGCACGGCACGGGTGCACAGACCTGCATGCAGACAGTACATTCAAACACATACAAAAATAAATAATAATAATAAAAATAAATAAAAATAAATAAATATTGCAGTTATTTTAGCTGTAATCGAGTAACATAAAAATGATTATTTGTTTTTTAAAATTACTTATTTGCAACTTAAAGATCTCAACATTTAGAGACAGAGTTCCTAAATAGCTGGTCCAGAACCTCAACGATTTTTAAGCAGTCAGCCAGTGGTTAGCACTGCTGGCTCACACAGGAAAAAGTCTCAGAAAGAAAGTCTCAAGACTTCCTCCAGGTCGGTGCCCCAGGAATAGAGAAGCCCCAGAGGGGGTGGGAGCTTCCTGCCGCGACAGGGTTTCTAGGAGCATATCTCAACAGTGTTCTCTTTAAATCCTGTGTATACCGTGCATTTTGTTGCTTTCTTCAAAATCATCAGTAGGTTTGAAGTCCCGTGGGTCTTTACTGAGATACTTCTTGATGTTGTCATTGAGATACCAGGATTCGTTCTCATCAAACACCAGGAACAGCAGAGCAAATTCGTAGTCAACATCGCTCCTCCTTCCCTTTTCATTCAATACCCCTTCCCGGCAGGTAATCAGAGGCCCCATCAAACCACTGTATGTATCCTGGAAGGAGAAGCAGAGCCAATCAGAGGAGTGATTACAACTTTAACAATACTCCGTTCCATCTGCTGACATTCTGCTGACACGTGGCTTCCTCGCTGGTCCAGGCTCACGCCACCTTCGACTCCTCACCATCACCCAAGTGCCGTCGCTCCGAAGTCTTTAGTGGCTTCCCATGCCCACTGCGTGCAGTGCAGCTCCCTGGCCAGCTCTGCATTCCTCCCTGTGCTCACTGGGTGAATTTTTCAGGTTGGACTCCTCCTGGGTTCCAGATCATGGCCAAATGCGGCTCAACCCTTCCGGACAGGCCTCCTACTTTCCTGTTTTCAGCCATTTTCTTTCTGACTCTTTCCAGAACCTTCCATAAAACATTCTATAGCCTGCCACTCCTATAGACTTTACAGATTCAGAGACAAATTACAATCGTAGTGCGGACATGCATTGTTCTCCCCACAAAGTGGTGCATCTCTTCCAGACAAGCGCTATCATCTGTCTTCAAGACAAGCGCTATCATCTGTCTTCAAGACAAGCATGCTATCATCTGTCTTCCAGACAAGCATGCTATCATCTGTCTTCCAGACAAGCATGCTATCATCTGTCTTCCAGACAAGCATGCTATCATCTGTCTTATTTGATCATATAATTTGCATAGCACAATTGTTGTTTGTGAGATGCATGATTAAATAAACAAATACTTTTCCATGATTCTAATATGCAAATGTACTTTGTCAAATGACTGTTTTGCTTACCTCCTAAACTCTAGGACATTAATTCAAGCTATCTAATGTATTGCTCAGTTGAAGGTTAAGATAATCCCTTGTTTTTAAAAATAATTACATTTTATATCAGATAGGGGTCTGGTTTGGACTTTGGCTTATGACACATGATTAAATAGTATAGTTGTTTTAGCAAACAACATGCAGTGACTCAAAGTCTGGGTTGACTCTTCGCTTCTTCTATCTCAGACTGATTATCATCCAAATAGTTCTCTACTTCAGTAATCAGGTTTAAGGTGGCTTCTCTCCCTGAGCCCTGGCAATGCTTTTAGAATAAATACATGGACCTGGTGGCACTTGAGTATGTGTGCGTGCACATGTACACACACGGACACATAAACACACAAATAAATGCAATTAGAATGAATGTATTTCACACATCAAAAAACCATGAACAAATTTTAGTGTGGGATCCTATACTGGCATGTTCTCATTTGGTTCAAGTTATCTTGTAAATTCTACATTTGGAAATTGAAGTTTTTCATTTTTATATTCTCATGCTATAAATCCACACTTGTCAAACTTAAAAATACCTGTAAAATGCTTTTGCTTTGTGGGTCCTACTGCCTCTGTTATACCACAGAAGATGAATAAGGCTGGCTCTGGACAGTGGACTATCTTTTGAGACCCCCGCTGTGAATTGTACCCTCTTCACATGTACCTGTCAGGGTGGTGATGACCTCAATAGCCACCTTACAACCAACCACCTCACACGAAGCGTCTTGGTTCCTCTCCCACCTCACCTTCACAAAGTTCACGGTTGAGTAGTAAACCCAGGGAATACAGTTGGGATCAGAGGGCCCAGGACCTGATCTCTTAGGGACATTCCACCTGTAAGTTTTTATTTCTCCTGAAATGGAAGAAGAAATGGAAAGGGCTTGTTAGATTTACCTGAAGGAATGCAAGCAGATCTTTCTACATTTTGGTGGCTGCCAAGCTGGAGATACCACCCATTTGTTAGACATATTCTTATTAAACTCTCATCTTAATTCCTACAATCAACTAGCACATACTCCAGACACAAACAGGTGTTTTATTGCTCACTGTTTATCCTGTTTGAGTTCTATGTCTCCTTCCCAAGCCATGCTTTGGCAGACTTGGGTTGTAAGGGGTCTCAGTCTTTGCCTCTGATGGTGTGATGGCTAATACTGGTTGCCAGGACCTGGAATTTTCTAGGAGAGAAGCCTCCAGGGACTTTGGTGAGAAAGTGTCTAGATTATATCAGCTGCTGAGCAAGCCTGATTAGGTGAACCAAGGAAGGGGGACAGGTCCCAATGTGGCTGGCGTCATTCCCTGGGCTGGAACCCTGGATGGAATAAAAAGGACAGAGGAGCATTTGTCTCTCTGCTTCCGGACTGCCGGTGCCAGGGCTTCTCTGCCGGGCTGGACCATCTCTGTGAACCAAAACCTTAAGCTGCTTTTGTCAGAGTATTTTTTTCCCAAATAACAGGAAGAGTAGCTTACCCTAGGGCAAAGAAGTCCAAATACTTTGAGTGTGGGATTTGAGCACTGGTGTATTCTGAAAGATGCTCAAGTGTTGGGCTGGTGCAATCCAGTTAGAACCAGAATCAGAGAGACATAATGATAAGTCTCAAACTTGTATGACTTTTTCTGAGACAGGGTATTGCTTGGTAATGTAGGCTGACTCACAATCCCCCCACCTCAGCTTCCCAAGGGCTAGAATTGTAAGCACCTGGTGCCACACCTGGCTGGACGTTTCTGTTGAACAGACATTTGACAGGCAGTCAGTGTTCTGTAGTTCCCTTACCGGTAGACTGAGTCAGTCCTCCTGGTTTTCAGATTTTTGTGAGGATTAAATGAAACAACATTATTTAAATACACAGAGCAGTGCTTCACACTGAAAACAGCATCTTTTTTTTTTTTTTTTTTTCTGAAACAAAGTCTCATTATGTAGCCCCATGGAAAGATTCAAAATAAATTAGGGAGGTGGGAAGGGAGAGGGACCATCACACCTGCAGCTGGACAAAAGTCACAGTGAGGAGGAGCTGTGCAGTAACTATCTCCTTTTGCAGAGAACTCAAATGACAGCATTGAACCCACTAATGAACCATGCTTAAAGCCACCACCAGGATGTCTTAAACTCTTGTGACCTTTGACTTCTGCCTTATCAGTATTCCTTATCATGCATAAACTTGAACAGTGGACCTCATAAACCACCTGACAACTTCATTTACAGAAGGAAAGGAAATTCTCTCAGCGTGAAGGAAAGTTCCCAGAAAAGCTGGACCTTCTGCAAAGGCTGATCAACAGATTAATACTTTAATGGTTGTACAGAGTTTAGAATGTTTCAGAGTCAAAGCCTAAGTGCCATTTGTCTTGGGCTATCTAAAGCCCTCTAAATAGCCACTCCTTGCCCACCTTGTTTCTCATGTAACATCCTGTGACTAACAGATATAAAAAACCTTTTTGGAATGTATTAACTAACAAAGCCCAAGCTCCCAGCCACCAAAAGGCCGAGTGTCATTGACAGTGTCTGAAGCCTGGAGCTGAGCATTCTCTGCTGTATCCACCTACTTAATGTTTCCACCAATGTTTAATAAAATTCTCGATTTATAACTTTTCTTTGTTCTGTTATTATAAAAACTTCACTAAACTGTTTCCACACTGGAACATGGAATTTGGATGTTCTACTTGGCTTTCTATTGCTGTGATAAAACACTGTCCAAAACCAACTTGGGGAGGAAATGGGTTATTTTGTATTATATCTCCCGAGTCACAGGGCTGCTCCCAGGGTCCAGGCTCAGCCTGCTTTCTTATATAACACAGAATGATCTGCCCACCAGTGGTACCGACCACAATGGGATGGGCCCTCCCATATCACTCAATAATCAAGAAATTGCCCCCACAGACATGGCCGCAGGCCAGTCCAATGAAGGCAATTTCCTAATCGAGGCTCCTTCAACCCAGGTGTGTCAGGTTGACAATTAAAGCTGTCTAGCACGTTAGGGAAACCTCGTGTTTCCAGGCCGGGTTGCCCAGGTTTGGCTCTAGAATAAATGTTTTCTTTTCCCCTTTGAGGTGAAAGTTGTATATTTGCATCAACATAAGCGAACCAGCTCCTTTTTTAACTTAATTTTCTTTCGGGGGCGTATTTTTGAGACAGGGTCTCCCTTTAGTCCCAGGTGGCCTGGAGCTCGCTCTGTAGACCAGGCTGGCCTTGAACTCACAGAGATCCGCCTGCCTCTGCCTCCCCAGTGCTGGGATTAAAGGGGCGCGCCACCACGCCCTGTTTAACTTAATGCGCCACCACGCCCTGTTTAACTTAATTCTTAAACATTGTTTAATCTCTGAACTTGGTTGTAACTTACATCCATTGAACAATGTGACTTCTGTAGCTCGATGACCACACTTACAGCCATTGTGAGGACACTTACAGTGCGATTCTCCAGAGGAGTCCGCGCCCATGTTGTGGGTATGTCCTGCCCCCTTTTCTTTTTTTCTTTCTTCCCTTGGTCCTTTTGAAATAGGGTTTCCCTGTACCCAGCTGATCTGGAATTCACTATGGAGACCAGGCTGGGCTCGATCTCACAGAGATCCTTCCTCTGCCTCCCAAGTGCTGGAACTAAAGGCGGGTGCCACCATGCCTGGCCCTACTGCTGTATTCTTAATAAACTTCAACTTTGCTTCATCCTGAAATGTTCTTCTGTGTGGAAGTCATGATCCCAGCTATACCTAAGCAGATGATTCTGGAAGAATTCCTCGAGCCACACAGACAACAGTCGCACCTCCCACGGGTGGCCTCTGAGTGCCTCTCCTCACCCTCCTCACCCTCCTCAGCACTGGGATTGCAAGCACATGCCATCGTATGTGGTTTTTATGTACATTGATAACAAATGTATGTACCCCCAGGGGCAGACACATATCTGTGCAACTACTTCGGCTGCAGGGTCCTGACAGGGTCAATATATCCAGATTGGCTTACAAGACTGCAAAAGACCCAGATGAAAGCTTGGTCTAAGTCACTAATTCCTTTGAATTGTCCGCATCACACCTCCACCCAGTCAGAACAATAAGCCATGCCTGAGTGTGTGTGCACAAAGCAATGCCTCTGTGCAACAATGCCCAGGTCTGGTCTCCGTCCTGTCTCCTTGAGGCCCCTCTGTCTTGCTAAGGGCAAGAGGAAGTGCTGGTATTGAGCTTCCAATGTGCAAGTGGCTGCAGGAAGCTGTGATGAAGCTGAGCTAACCCACTGTTAGCTCAGCAGGCTTAGACTAAAGGTGGCCAGGAACTTTATCCAATGGCTTAGCTAAAAAGGAAAAGGTTTGATAGGGGCCGCCTGCTTTTCTTCTTTAAATTTTCAATTCTTATTTGTATGTGAATAATGTGTGATGTATAATGATGTGTGATGGTATGTGTGATGTGTGATGAGGTGTGTGATGTGTGTGATGTGTGATGATGTGTGTGTGATATGTGAGGAGGTGTGTGATATGTGATGATGTATGTGATGGTGTATGATGATGTGTGATGATGTGTGATGATGTGTGTGTGATGATGTGTGTGTGATATGTGATGATGTGTGTGATGTGTGTGATGTGTGATGATGTGTGTGTGATGTGTGATGACCCATGTGTGAGTGTGGACACAGTCATGCCATCGTGGTGAGCACATGGGCATAGCACAGCTTCTGGCAGCCAGGTTTTTACTCTGCCGTGCTGAGAGAGGGGTCTCTTACTTCTCTGCTCTCCCGGCTGCCTGCCCTGGGAACGCTCAGCCAACCTTCCCGTCTCTGCTCCGTCCTGTAGGATGCTCCCAAACCTTTCTGCGTTGTCCAGGACTCTGTCTGTAATCTCTCTCAGAGTTCTAGTAAAAATGCATCTAGTCCATTGTCATCCCAAACCGGTGACCCTCACCTCTAGTCTCAGAAGGCCAGGCAGCACAGAGAATTGTCCTGCAGATCTCCATCACTGCAGTGTGCCCACACCCCCTGCCAACACTCCAGCCATGCACAGGGCTCCTTCCTCCCTCCAGCAAGGCCTCACATCCTAAACGTGCCATGACCTTCTCCAGACAGCGCCACCAACTGACTAAGTGTTTAAGCACCTGGGCCCAGGGGAGGCAGTGCTCACTCAAACTGCCATACTTGGCAAGAGGGAACCTCAATTAAAGAATGCCCTCTTTACCAGACTGGCTTTTGGGCATGTTTGTGGATCATTCTTTTGAGCTTAAATTGATGGCATTGTCATCCTTAGACAGGTGGGCCTGGGCTGGATACGGTTGCTGAGGAGCTGGAAAGACAGCTCAGCAGTTAAGGGAACTTACTGCTCTTCCAGAGAACTCAGGTGCAGTTCCCAGCACCCACATGGCAGCTAACACCCATCCTTAACTCGAGTTCCAGGGGATCTGATTCCTTCTTCTGGCCTCTGTGGGCACCGGGCATGCACATGGTGCACTTACATACATGCAAGTGGAACACACATATACATAAAACAAAAATAAATAAAAACATTTCTTGAGCCAGGGTCTCCCTGTAGCTCGACCTAGTCTGGAACTTACTATGTAGGCCTGGCTGGCCTTGATCTTACAGAGGTACACCTGTCTTTGCTTCCAGAGTGCTGGGATTAAAGGAGTGTACCACCATGCCTAGCAATACATTTTTTATTCCTTTGGTGATGGACTCTAAGCTGTAAGGTGTTGTTCTGGTCAGGGTATTGATCACACCAACAGAAAGCAAAGTATGATGTCCACTGAGCTCAAGAGCACAGCAGGACAAGGCTCTCTCTCAGCCCACTCTTCAGCTTCTCACCAGAAGTCCTACCTCTCGCAGCAAACAAGGAGACAGGAAAGACCTGTCCCCAGGAAGGAGAAATCAAACTGCCTGAGTTTGTAGATGATGTGATCATCATGTAGACAACCTGGAAGAACTGACCAAAATACTCTATGGAATTAATAAATGAGAAAGATGACAGGATGCAGATTACTATACAGAAACCACTCGCTTCCCAATGCCATCAGGGAATGGACAGAAATTAAGAAGAAAAGCACAGTTCACTTACATAAACTACAAAATTTCATACGTAAGTTTAAAATTTGTAAATACAAGTCTAAATGAGGAAAACTATGATAAACAATTCAAAGAATTATAAATGGAGAAATGTGCTTTGTTCACAGATAGCAAGATTCAATATTGACAAAATATCTGCCCTCCTCATTGTGATCCATGAATTCAAGAAAAAAGCAAAATTCTATCATGTTATTTGTGAATATCAACACACCACTCAAAGTTTGCACAGAGAAACCAAAGATCCAGAATAGCCAACTCCACATGGAAGGAGATAAAGGTAGAAGATTGGAACACTCCAACTCCAGACTGGTGACTGAGACTGAGTGGGGAAGAGGTGGTCCGTGGGTACAATGCACATTAGACAGAAGACATTAAGTTCTGGTGCTTGGCCAGGTGTGGTGGCACACACCTTTAATCCCAGCACTCAGAAGGCAGGTGACCTCCGTAAGTTTAAGGCCATCCTGGTCTACAAAGCGAATTATAGGCCAGCTGGAGCTACAGGGAGAACCTGTCTCAAAAAAAGACCAAAAACAAATAAATTCTGGTGATTTCTTGCACAGTAGCATGACTAAAGATAACACTACTGCATTGTGGATTTCAAAGTATTTAGAAGACAGAATAGTGAATGTTCTCACCATTAAGAAATTATAGGGCCAGGTGTGGTGGCGCATGCCATTAATCCTAGCACTTGGGAGGCAGAGGCAGAGGCAGGTGGATCTCTGTGAGTTCAAGGCCAGCCTGGTCTACAGAGTGAATATATATATATATAATATATAATATATATATACTTTATATACATAGTCATATATATAATATTACATTTTATCTTTTGTAACATATAACTGTCTGCTCAACTAAAAAAAATAAAAAATAAGCAAAAAGAAAAAATAAACAAGAAAAATACTTATAAAAATCTGTAGTAACCAAGACAATATGGTACTATAAAAAGACAAATAGAGTGGGGCATGGTGGCATGCCTTTACTCCCAATGCTCAGGAGACAGATCACTGAGAGTTCAAGGTCAGCCTGGTCTAAATAGGGAGTTCCAAGCCAGATGGAGCTACAGGGAAACCCTGTTTCAAAAAAAAAAAAAGCCGGAAAAAAAAAGAGACAAATAGATTAATGAATAGCAAACCCTGAAATAAAACAACATCAATCAGGGCTGGAGAGATGGCTAAGTGGCTAAGAGCACTGGCTGATCTTGCAGAGGATTCAGGTTCAAATCCCACCAGCCACATGGCAGCTAACAACTGTCCTAACTCCAGTTCCAGGGAATGCAATGCCCTTTCTGACCTCTGAGGGCACTGCACGATGTATGTGCACTTACATACATGCAGGCAGTACACTCATACATGTAAAATAAACAAACCATAAACCCAATTAACTGACCTTTGACAGAGTAGCAAACAAGTCAATAGAGAAAAGACAGAATTCAATCAGTGGTGCTGGAACCAGTAGATATCCATAAGTGAAAACAAAGAAAAAGTAGATAAGACTGCACCCTTCACCGAGATTAACCCAAGTGGATTATAGACCATATGAAATGCAAAACTATAAAACTCATAGGTGATAATATCAGAAAAATCTGGCTTTGAGTATGTTAGTGACTTTTTAGACATACCACCCAAGTCTCAGTCCGCGAAAGAAACCATTGACAAGCTGGATCTCATTAAGAACTTCTGCTCTGGGAAAGACGATGGCAATAGAATGAGAAGGGAGGCCACAGGTCAGGAAAAAGCAGCTGAAGATGCCTCTGGTCAAGGCCATTGCACAATAATTGTCCAAACCCAAAGTTAGGACACATCATTAGATTTGGAGCATGTTAAGGTTTAACAGGCAGTGTGCATTCTCTTATTTTAGTAACAGATAAAACAACAATAGACATTGGGGCTGGAGAGATGGCCTAGTGGTTAAGAGCTCCGACTGCCCTTGCAGAGGACCAGGGTTCAATCCCTAGCATCCACATGGTGGCTGAGGTCTTTAACTCCAGTTCCAGGGGAATCCGACACCCTCTTCTGACCTCCGAGGCATTGCACGACACGGGTGCACAAACCTGCATGCAGACAGCACATTCATACACATACAAAAATAAATAAAAATAAAAAAAATAAAAAACCCGACAATAGACATTCTAACTAAAGGCTTCAGAGTTGACAGCATACCACCTGCCTTGCTAGAGGTTGTAAGGATGGATGAGTGTTTTGTTCCTCCTGTGTAAAAACATAAAGCATGGTCTCTGGGACAGGTTAACCCTTCGTATGTGTCCACCATTGTTATCTCTGATGGCCCTGTAAGGTCTCTGATGGACAGTTCCTAAGCACTTAGTCACTGGATAAATGACGCTCTCATATCAGGAGTGACCAGACAGTGTTGAAACTAGAAATGGGCTTTCCCAGACCCCAAGGATGTCCTGTCAGGGAACAGCAGACCTCCATTGTAACTCACCAGGCTGTGTGATGGGCACTTCCAGGCGCTTCCCGCTCTCCAAGTCCTCCACACCTTGTGCTGAGATGGAGTATGGCCGGCTGGCCTTGTTCTTGAAGATGATGAGGATGGAGTCACCGACCTCAGCGTGGATCATCGGGCCTAAAGACAAAGCCCAGTGGGTGTGAGCTCACAATTCTCTGTGACATCCACGTACACTACACACAGGCAGCACTGGGCAAGAGAAGGTGAGGGCTACCTCCCCTGCCCCTGCAATTCTGTGCAGTATTGAAATCCATGTCGCGCTTCGCAACAGCACCAACGTGAGCTTAAATTCTGCCTCCTTCCCCTATCTGAGGCTTTGAGTGAATCACGGAATCAGAATCTCAACCTCCTCATCTGTAAAAGAGGTCTACTAAGGTCTACTAAGACTTTTCCCATAGAGGTACAGTAAAGATTAAATAACACCACGGTATATATGTACAGGGTTCATTGCTGTGAACCAAAGTGTAAACATTCAACAAGTGCTTAACTTCTCACAGCCACTGAGCAATAATCTCAATGAAAGCCATTTGACGTGCTGCCAGTGGTAGCTCCTGTAGACAACCATCTGGTAAATGCGAGTGTTAATAATAACAAGAATCCCCTGGAATGGTGGGTATTAAAGGAATTTATGGTCAGCACAATCATGTCGCTAATTGTGTCTAGAGCAGACTCTCCACGTGTGGATGGTCTGGTGGTTAGTTTAATAATCAACACAACTGAGAAGCCCCTGGGAGGAGGGTCTCACTGTGTGGCTGTCTGGATCAGGCTGGCCTGGCTGCTGGGGAGTTTTCTTGATTGCCTAAGTTGATAGAAGACCCAGCTTGAAAGCGGACGGCTCCATTCCTTGGCTTGGGATGGGGCTGTGTAAGAGCGGAGACAGCAAGCTGAGTGCTCCACATCCTTGTCCTCATCCCTCCCCACTCTGGAGTGCTCCACATCCTTGTACTCACTCCTCCCTGCTCTGGAGTGCTCCACATCCTTGTCCTCATCCCTCCCAGCTCTGGAGTGTTCCACATCCTTGTCCTCACTCCTCTGTGCTCTGGAGTGCTCCACATCCTTATACTCAATCTTCCCTGTTCTGTAGTGCTCCACATCCTTATACTCAATCCTCCCTGCTCTGGAGTGCTCCACATCCTTATACTCAATCCTCCCTGCTTTGGAGTGCTCCACATCCTTATACTCAATCCTCCCTGTTCTGGAGTGCTCCACATCCTTGTCCTCACTCCTCCCCGCTCTGGAGTGCTCCACATCCTTGTCCTCACTCCTCCCCGCTCTGGAGTGGTCCACATCCTTGTCCTCACTCCTCCCCGCTCTGGAGTGCTCCACGTCCTTGTCCTCACTCCTCCCCACTCTGGAGTGCTCTACATCCTTGTACTCACTCCTCCCTGCTCTGGAGTGCTCCATATCCTTGTCTTCACTCCTCCATGCTCTGGAGTGCTCCACATCCTTGTCCTCACTCCTCCCTGCTCTGGAGTGCTCCATGTCCTTGTCCTCACTCCTCCCTCCTCTGGAGTGCTCCACATCCTTGTCCTCACTCCTCCCTGCTCTGGAGTGCTCCACGTCCTTGTCCTCACTCCTCCCTGCTCTGGAGTGCTCCACATCCTTGTCCTCACTCCTCCCTGCTCTGGAGTGCTCCACATCCTTGTCCTCACTCCTCCCTGCTCTGGAGTGCTCCACATCCTTGTCCTCACTCCTCCCTGCTCTGGAGTGCTCCACATCCTTGTCCTCACTCCTCCCCGCTCTGGAGTGCTCCACATCCTTGTCCTCACTCCTCCCCGCTCTGGAGTGGTCCACATCCTTGTCCTCACTCCTCCCCGCTCTGGAGTGCTCCACGTCCTTGTCCTCACTCCTCCCCACTCTGGAGTGCTCTACATCCTTGTACTCACTCCTCCCTGCTCTGGAGTGCTCCATATCCTTGTCTTCACTCCTCCATGCTCTGGAGTGCTCCACATCCTTGTCCTCACTCCTCCCTGCTCTGGAGTGCTCCATGTCCTTGTCCTCACTCCTCCCTCCTCTGGAGTGCTCCACATCCTTGTCCTCACTCCTCCCTGCTCTGGAGTGCTCCACATCCTTGCACTCAGTCCTCCCTGCTCTGGAGTGCTCCACATCCTTGCACTCAGTCCTCTGTGCTCTGGAGTGCTCCACGTCCTTGTCCTCACTCCTCCCTGCTCTGGAGTGCTCCACATCCTTGTCCTCACTCCTCCCTGCTCTGGAGTGCTCCACATCCTTGTCCTCACCCTCTCCTCCCTGCTCTGGAGTGCTCCACGTCCTTGTCCTCACTCCTCCCCACTCTGGAGTGCTCCACATCCTTGTCCTTACTCCTCCCTGCTCTGGAGTGTGCCTGTGAGGTGACACTCTGGCCGCTCTGACTTTCCTGTTAGGATGGACTGTAACCTGGAATTCTGTGCCAAAATAAACCCTTGTCTAAGTTGTTTTCTGTCAGAATATTTTATCACACCAACAGAAATGGAACTAGGAAAGATAGTGTGAGGACCCAGGCATGCTCCAGCTGCTCCTGTGAACACTTCCTGTTGGGAATCTGTGCAGCTGAGCCTCCTTCTGGGTGCAGGTGAAGCTGGCCAGCTTGAAAGGCGATGCCCTCCTCATGCCCGGAGCCTTTCACTTTGAAGTGTTCAGGCATGTTCAGTGTACATGCCCTGCCCTGCAGAATGTGGGCTTACGACCATCCTGACGAGGCACAACTTTGTGGTACACAGACTCCCACCTGGCGCCAAGAATTCTGTGTTGGACATTTGGTGTGATCTACATCCATCCAGAGGTTCACTCAAGAATACTGTGGGTGGCAACACCTATCAGCTCTTCACTGAAGCAAACCACAGGTTTGGTTGCTTTTCTGAGAAACACTGCTAAAGTCATAAGTAAGCCTAGAATTTGGGGCTATAATTTATCTTCGGATGAGAAATTTAACATGAACTGGGATGATTCTACAAAGCACTCTTTTTTTCTTTTTCTTTCTTTCTTTTTTCTGACCATGCTGAAAAAACTCCTGTTTTTAAATAGTAAGGACAAGCATAACTGAGACGGATGTGTAACTTTGCATACATTAAAGGCATCATTCAGGGGCTGGAGAGATGGCTCAGTGGTTAAAAGCACTGGCTGCTCTGACAGAAGACCTGGGTACACGGTCTCAGCACCCACATGGTGCCTAACTTCAGATCAAGGGGCCTGTCATCTCTTCTGGCCTCCATGGGCATTGTATCCATGTAGTGTACCTACATACATGCAGGCAAAACACCCATAAACATGAAATAAAAATAAATTAAAAATTTAAAAATCATTATTTGGGCCAAGAGAGTGGTGCATGCCTTTAATCGCAGCACTCTATAAGAACAAGGCCAGCCTGGTCTTCCAGCTAGATGCAGTGAGATAGAGGCCAGCATGATCTACATACTGAGATATCAGTCATCTGGGGCTAGAGGGATATCATGTCTCAAAAAATCATCATTCTTTACTCTACCACTTACACTGAACAAGCCTTCCTGTGCTGATAAGAAAAAGTAGAGACCTTCCAGCCAGCAATGTGATGGGACATAGCAGCAATGTGGACAGAGGCGGCCACGTGCCCAGTGAGCCCCCAGGAGTCCAGGCTTCTCTGAGCTGCAGATGAGTGGGAGGCTCACACCCTCCCTGGCTGAAGTCAGCTAACTTGCCTCTGATGAAGTCACTCATTCCTTTCCGGTTACTGAGGAGAACTAAACCAGGCTCTTGGCAGCACGCCGAGCCCCTCAGCAAGGCCAGCCCCTTTTCAGAGCTCTGTGGACACTTAGGGCTCAATCTATGACTCATGAATTACTCATCTGGAGTGACAAACAAGCTTATGTGCCAAGTGGTGAGAGAGCATGAGCTGTCCGGGGAGGGAGGCATTTAATCCTTCTCAGGCTGGAGTCACAGGTCATTTTAATATTGTCAGTATGACTGGACACCATACTGGAAAAGGCAGCTTTCTATGTAAAAGCAGAAACGTCATTAAACTCAAAAGCTTCTGTACATCAAAAGAAACAATCAAGGAAGTGAAGAGAAGTCCCACAGAGTGGGAGGAAACCTTCACTGCAGATACATCTGACAAAGCATTGATTTCCAGAATATATAAACTACTCAAAAAACAAAGGAAGAAAACAAATGACCCACTCAATAGATGGAGCAAAAGAGCTGAACAGAGACTTCACAAGTGAGGAATTAGAGATGGCTGAGAAACACCTTAAGAAGTGTTCAACATCACTAATCATTAAGGAAATGCAAATCAAAACCACTCTAAGATATCATCTTACTCCAAATAAGACTGGCTAGGATCAAGAAAACAAATGACACCAAGTGCTGGAGAGGTTGTGGGGAAAGAGGAACACTCATCCACTGCTGGTGGGAATGTAAACTCGTACAGCCACTATGGAAAGCAGTGTGGAGAACCCTTGGAAGACTTGGAATGAACTTGCCACCTGACCCAGCCATACCACTCCTGGGTATGTACCCTCAAGACTCATCTTACAGCAGAGATACATGCACAGCCATGTTTATCGCAGCTCTGTTCACAATAGCAAGGAGCTGGAACCAACCCAAGTGCCCCTCAACTGAGAAATGGATAGAGAAAATGTGGTACATCTACACAATGGAGTTCTATGCAGCGGTAAAGAAAGATGACATCATGAACTTCGCAGGTAAATGGATGGAACTAGAAGATATTATGTTAAGTGAAGTAACACGGTCCCAGAAAAAGAAATGATGAATGGTATCCCTCATCTGTGGATGCTAGTGCCAATTACCTAGTTGTAAGTATTTCTTGTGCATGGCTGCTTGAGCTTTTGTCCAAGCAGTTGGGAGTGATGCATATTGGAAACAACAACAACAACAACAGAAAGGACTGCATCAAATAACTGACTGAAACAGTGAACTTCTGCTCAAAACAGTCAACTTCCACATGGAGAATTTTGAGAAAGACTGAGAAAGAGATGAAAAGCATGTTTGGCAGAATGCATGAGCTCTGGTGGGGTGGAAGGATAGGGTGGGGGACACGAGTCTAGATTTGATTAGTAACATAATCTTGTACAAAAAATATATATAATAAAAAATTTTTTTAAAAAGCAGAAACATATTTTGAAAGTCCTCCAGATTAGTTTTTTGCCCTATCTTCTCTTCTAACGGGGGAGGTGTAGTGACTCCAAAGTGGGGGGATGGGGTGCAGCAGGAGGAGCCTCACTCATGCAGACCCCGGCAGTTCTGAGAGCTTCGTGGGCCAGGCCTCCTGACCTGGAGCCAGGCCTGTCTCCCTTGCTACCCACCCCATGTCAAGTATCCTCTTGGCTCACACTTGGTTTTAAGTGTTTCTATAGCACTGTGCACAGATAAGCCAGGACCTCAAACGGTCCTGCAGACACTCTGCCTGAGGTGCCGAGGCATCAGCCTGCTTTGGATGAAAGTTTCCCGGCTCAATAGAGTGAAGGGAAAGAGGCTCAAGAGTGCCAGACAGCAGGAAGACTGCCCTGGAGACAGCAGGAAGAAGACTGCCCTGGAGACAGACCCCTGTGTGTCCCCTGGAGTTTTACCGAGTCTCTGTCTCTGTCTGTGGAGGCTGGCCAGTGTCTCTACCTTATTTTGAGACAGGGTCTCAAAAACTGGAGCTTGTTGATTGGTTAGACTGGGTGGTCAGATTGTCCTGTTTCTGTACCTCAGTGCTAGGATCAAAGAGGCACATTGTGATACCAGGCTTTTAGGTGGGCGCTGGGGATCCAAACTCAAGTCCTCATGCCTAGGCAGGAAGCATTTTGCCAGTGAAGCCACCTTCCCAGCCCCTCATGACTGTTCTTTGTATGAGCGGAATGCACATCACATTCCCCAATAATGGCAGAGCAGGAAGATAGTGCACGTGGATGAACGCAGTCACATGCTCTGTTCCTCCCGTCTCTTCTTCGTCTAAGAAGGTGTGTGTGTGTGTGTGTGTGTGCGTGTGTACATGTATGTCATGTGTGGTGTGCCCATGCTTGAGACAGAAGGTGCCTGGTGAGATCGGCCATACCTAGGAGTTGTAGATGGTCCTCCCGCGGTGGTCGGGCTTTGATCTCCACAAATTCTCCGTTGGTGTATTCCCTGTAAACCACCTTCCTATACTGAGAGCCTATCCAGTTTTCAGTGTGGTTCATGAATATATCTCCATGTCTGCAAATAAGAAGCATCAGAAATGGAGGTTGCCGGAAGGTGAGAACTGCGAGGGTCTCAGTGGTCTGGGGTGCTCTGGGGTGGTGCTCCCCCCCAGGGATGTGACCAGGGATGGTCTTTTGCATAACTCTCTAAGAGGAACTAGGAGTCAGCACCTCAAACTTCCTCAAGTCATGACAGGAATGGCCCAGCACTGGCCATGGCTGCCCTTGGAAACCATCACTCACTCGCTGCTGGGCTCTGAACAGGGCTAACCTCAGACAGTCCTAAGGGTCCGTAGAGGCTGCACTTCTCTGGTTGGTGCTAATTACCATGCACACACAGATGCACACACACGTCCACACACAGGCACCACATCTGCACACACATGCACAGATGCATGCGTGCACACACATCTGCACAAACACCTGCATACACACATACACACGTACATGTACACATGCACCACATAGGCACACATGTGCAGACACACGCATGCACAGACATGCACACATACACACGCACACATGCACATGCACACATGCACCACATATGCACAGATGCATGCATGCATGTGTGCACACACACATATACACCCCCCCACACACATACACATACCTGCACACATGCACACAATCCCTCACCATTCTGAATTCCTCCAAGCCTCAGTTAGAACACCTTCGTGGTCTCATTCACTTTAAAGATCTCAAGAAAACCTGCAGGTTGAATGCTGTGAATGCAGGTGTTCACGGTTGATACATTCTGGAAAGCTGCCCAATGTTGAACTATAACCTTGTTTTGTGTGTTAAAGTCACTTGAAGATATGTTAGTGATGTGCTAACACTGGCCCACAGTGCTGTAACTCGGCCTGAATGAACCTTCTCTGATTCCTGTATTTCCTCCATAAACACAGTCCAGCCCTGCTGTGCTCGGGAGACCACGCTTCCTGCCCTTGCCTGAGCCTGACCGTTCATCACTGACCACCCCCACCCTGCACCTGGTTCTTCTAAACATTCGCCTTCTGGAACCCGATGAACCCCCCTGCTCCTGTCCTTACACATATCGATTGCTCAGTCAAGAACGTTTCACTCTTCTTGGACTGTCCTTCTCTCCCATCCCATCTCAAAAACTGCTTCCTCCGGGAAACGTTCCCTGACTGCCTAGCCTACCATTCCCCTAGCTGGGACCGCATGATTCTGCTGTGAGTTCTCACTGAATCTCCTTCTGCTAGAAACTGCCTCCCTCCACATTCGTTCTAGCATCATCCTCATGGACCATGAATTCAATGTGGAAAGCCCTCGCTATGTGCTCTCTTCACCGGCCTTTGCACGAGGCCTGGTGCATGGCAGTCACCGGCTGCATGCCCGCCTAGTGCAGATGCCGGGGCATGCAAAGAGACACAGCTTTTCTCCTAGTTTAATTTTTCAGGAGTTGCAGCAATGCTGTGGCAAGCACAGACTCAGAGTCATGCTCTGTGGTTTCCCAGCTCTCCTCCTCCACAAAAGGCACACAGTAAGTGTGTACAGATGTTATCATCATCTGACTCTGACCAGAAGTCAAGTGTGCTGTGAAGATCATGTGATGTATTATTGTTAAATCTTAGCACTAGCGTGGTGCATAATTAGTGCTTTGTAGCTGATCATTATGCTGAGTATCAGGATGGTTAAATTATACACAAGCCACTCTACAAGCTTGGGAGTGCTAGGAATATAACTTCATTTTGGGGGATGGAGTGGGTTGAAACAAGATCTCCCTGTATCACCACCTGGCCGGGACCTGGCTATGTAGCTGTGTAGACCAGGCTGGCCTTGATCTCACAAAGATCTGCCTATCTTTGTCTCCTGAGTGCTGGGATTAAGACATGTGCCACCAACCCAGCATATAGCTTTGTCTTTCTTTCAAGCTAATTTCTGTTTTGGGATTTGCATGCACTGCACAAATCTGATCCCAGAATCGAGGTTATGTCTACATGTTGTCTTTCTGAGATCCCAAGGCCTTCTCCATAAAAAGGAACCTCACAAAAATGTCTCCTAGGGACCAGGGTGGGACAGAGGGTCTGTGCTGGTCAGGACAATAAAAGTCTCAGAGATGACCAGTTCCAGAGAACACATAAATGTAGTAGTCTTGGAGCAGAAGTACACTAAGAGCCAGGGGCGTGGTGGTGCTCAACTGTGAGCCAGAGGCTAAGGCAGGAGGGTCACAAATTCAATTCCAACCTGGGAAAGTTAGTGTGACCTGTCTTAAAATAAAAACAAAGAGCTGGAGATGTAAGTCAGAGGTAGACATGCACGTGGCATGCACGAGGCCTACTGTCTGAGCACTGCACTGAAGAAGGTAGAGACGTCAAAGCTGGGACACGGAGAGCACTCGCCGCTCAGCACCTGTCAACAGAGGCACAACACACGGGCCATTGCAAGAAGCTGCCATTTCACTCCTGGACTGCATTAAGAAAACTATTACTACTGTGTGAGGTCAGAGGACAACTATTACTACTGTGTGAGGTCAGAGGACAACTATTACTACTGTGTGAGGTCAGAGGACAACTATTACTACTGTGTGAGGTCAGAGGACAACTATTACTACTGTGTGAGGTCAGAGAACAACTTTTGGGAATTGGTTTTCTCCCTCCACTGTGGGATCCAGGGATTGAACTTGGGTTATCTATCAGGTTTGGGCAGCAAGCACCCTTACCCACTGAGCCATCTTGCCAGCCACTGTGCTACGTTTTTATCTGTAGAATTTGGTGGGCTTTGAGCATGTGACACTCCTTAGTGTACGAACGTTGCTTTGACTAATTACGGTCAGTGACCAGACTGGCAGGGAGTTAGTGCATTTTACCCCTCTGCCCACCAGCACCCTCTAGTCTGCTATGTTATTTAGTAGAGAGTCCCTGAGGCTGGACTTCTGCTTGTTCAGACAGATGGGGACTTCAAACAGAAGTCAAAATGAATGATACAAATAAGGAAGGCTGTACTCCACTGTAAGCTGCGCTGTGCACATGGGAACATTATCATGCATACTTCTGCACGGTGGCAGCCACTTAGTGAAATAATCGTTTTAGAAAAATTAATCCTCATTTTCCACTGTGCCAGCATGCGTGTTTAGCTTGTACTGTTGACACAGGTTCCCAGAAGGGTGTCTACATTAGCAAGTGGATTAGTGAGTAATTGCATGGGTTTTGAACATTCTTGCCCGCCAGGCAAATTTTCTCCACAATTACTTTGAAGGGTTTTTTTTTCCATTTATCCATAAGGGGGCAGCATTGCAATGGCTCTGCCTCAGAACAAGGCCAACAAGGACGAAATGAGTATGAAGAGAAATCGATGTGTTGAGATGGAGGTCAGCAGTGTGCAGAGGTGTCACCTGTGGAAGAGCGGGGGAAGGGGCTGATAAATAAAGAAGAGGAACTGGGGCACAAAGGCAGGTTGCCGTGTGGCCCGGGAAGACCTATATTCAGCTCCACCTCTGCCAAGGGCGAGCTGATGCCTTCACCCTTGCACCAAACTCCCTCCTCTGCATGCCCGGGCAGTTATACCCAAGCACAGGCAGTTGTGAAGTGGAGGGTGTTTAATTTCAGGGAGGTATGCAGCCTGCACCTGACTCCTTCCCTGTGTGCCCTGGGGAGCCTGGTCACTGGTGTACAGGTTAGGACAGTAGAGGACCAGGACTCAGGTGTGTGAGTGGTCTGAGCACAGTAAGCTGATGCTCCACCGTGTAGTCTCGGCTGATGCCACTTCCAACATGGCCCCACTTGCAGATTCTCTGGGCAGCTTAGAGATCTGTTCTTCCCACCCTGACTTGGAGATCTCTCCCAAAGCAGTGGCCTCTGACTATCCCTGGATGTTTCCACCTGGATCCGTGCCTACCAGCCACATGTCCTTGCTTGTCTTCCCTGCATGCCTGAGTCTACAGTAGCCACCCTCAAACCTTCTCTACCTCATTTGGTCCTTTCATCTTTCCAGTCCCATGATGGACCTGACTTTCCTCAGACCCTTTCCCCTGCATTCTTACTAAAAGATCTGTCTGTCTGTCTATCCATCAATCCACCCATCCATCCTTCTCTTGGTCCATCCATCATCCATCCATCCATCATCCATCTGTTGGTCCATCCATCATCCATCCATCCATCATCCATCCATCTATTGGTCCATCCATCATCCATCCATCCACCATCCATCCATCCATCCATCATCCATCCATCCACCATCCATCCTTCCCTCATCCATCATCCATCCATCCACCATCCATCCATCCATCCATCATCCATCCATCCATCCACCCATCCACCATCCATCCATCATCCATCCATCCACCATCCATCCATCCACCATCTATCCGTCCATCATTCATCCACCCATCCATCATCCATCATCCATCCATCATCCATCCATCCACTCATCCATCATCCATCCATCCACCCATCCATCATCCATCCATTCATCATCCATCCATCCATCATCCATCCATCCATCATCCATCCATCCACCAGTGCATCATCCATCATCCATCATCCATCCATCTCCACCCATCCATCCATCCATCATCCACCCATCATCCATCCATCATCCATCCATCATCTATCCATCATCCATCCATCCATCCATCATCCATCCACCCATCATCCATCCATCATCCATCCATCCATCCATCACCCATCCATCATCCATCCATCATCCATCATCCATCCATCCACCCATCTATCATCTACCCATCCATCATCCATCCACCCATCCATCATCCATCATCCATCCACCCATCCATCATCCATCATCCATCATCCATCCATCATCCATCTATCATCCATCCATCCATCCATCATCCATCATCCATCCATCCATCCATCCATCCATCCATCCATCCATCCATCTATCCCTCCCTCCCTCCCTCAGCCTTAAAGTAGACCAATCACAGCTCAGAGACTAGGGGAGGTGCAGGAGCCCACATGAGGTGCCCTTGGGATGACCTCAGACCCACTTCCAGGGGTGGAGATGGAAGTTTCTCCAATCTTCTGTGCTCCTAAGTGAAAAATCTGTCTGCTGAACCATGCAGACAAAACCCAGACACTTTCCGCTTTCCACTGTGCTAAGGCCTACAGAGCATGCGCATTCCCACCGAAGAGCCTTGGCGGCTCCGCCCATGGTACCTTTCCCCTCCTGCGTCCAAGTGCTGCTTTTCGAACTCCCAGTTTTTGTTAGGGGCATAATCCCATTCTACCTCTTCAGCGGCGATGAAAAAGGTTCTTAGCATCCCGTAGGGCAGCTCAGAAGGGTCCCTGTTGCCACAGCTGCTGACCTCATAGATCTGACTCATGCCTCGAGCGAAGTGGTGCAAGGTGGAACAGAACACCTTGAAAATACCTGGAAGAGAAATGGCTTGGCCTTGTGACCACCACGCCATGTTGCTGCTGGTGACGATCTGACCGTAGAACCTTACACATTTTATTCCAACATTATCTGTAACCAGTAAGGTGGAATTTTCCAACATTGTCTGTAACTAGTAAGGTGGATTTTTTTTTTGTTTTTTTTGTTTTGTCTTTTCGAGACAAGGTCTCCCCGTAGCCCCAGCTGTCCTGGAATCTGCTATGTAGACCAGGGTGGCCTTGAACTCAGAGATCTGCCTGCCTCTGCCTCCCAAGTGCTGGGATTAAAAGCATGCACCACCATGCCCAGTGGATTTTTTTTTTAATTGAAGACCACCATTTCTTTTTTTTTTTTTTTTTTTTTGGTCTTTTTTTATTTATTTATTTTGTATGTGTATGGATGTACTGTCGGCATACAGGTTTGTGCACCCATGTTGTGCAATGCCTCAGAGGTCAGAAGAGGGTGTCAGATTCCACTGGAACTGGAGTTAAAGATGGTTCTCATCCACCGTGTGGGTGCTGGAGATGGAACCTGGGTCCTCGCAAGAGCAGTCGGTGCTCTTAATTGCTAGGCCATCTCTTTAAAATACCGGTTTCCTGGTATTTTTTAAGCAGACCCTATGGGGAATAAATTACTTTGAAGTACTTTTGGAGGGAAAATACTGCATGAAATTCATTTGCGGTAGAAAAAAAATCACAGTTACCAAGAAAGGAGCTCTTCAGGTCGTCCCAGTTAACACACACCTGCTCAGTCAGTCCTGGAAAATCACTGGTCCTATGAGGATCTCAACCCCGCCCAGTTTACAGGGGACTAATTACCTTGAGATGAAAGGCTTAGACAGTGTTCAAATTAGGCCACAGTGAGGGATTCTGCCCTAAAGGATTTTGTAAATTATAATAATGCAGGTAAATGTGTAAAGTCAAATGAATTACTTCATTACAGCCTTGGGCCAGGGAGAGGCTCAGGTGTAGCATGTCAGATGAAAACGAGAAATATTTTCAGCTAGATTTCTCTACAGAATATCAACCATATTGGACAGAAGTTTATGTAATTTTAAAAATATTTTATTATTTTTATTTTATGTGTATGAGTGTATTGCCTGTATGTATGTAAGTGTACCTGTGTCATGCAACGCTTGTGGAGATCAGAAGAGGATGTCAGATCTGCTGGAATTGGACATATGGATAGTTGTTAGCTCCCATGTGGGTGCTGGGAATTGAACCCGGGTCCTCTGCAAGAGCAGCCAGTGCTCTTAACTACTGAGCCATCTCTCCCGCTCCCTATGTAATTTTTTTTTAATTTTATTTATTTCTGTATGTGTATGAATGTACTGTCTGCATGCAAGTCTGTGCACCCGTGTCGTGCAATGCCGCGGAGGTCAGAAGATGGTCTCGGATTCCCCTGGAACTGGAGTTCTCCTGGAATTGGAGTTTCAGATGGTTCTCGGCCGCCATGTGGGTGCTGGGGATCGAACCCGGGTCCTCTGAAAGAGCGGTCGGCGCTCTTAACCGCTAGGCCATCTCTCCAGCCCCTCCCTATGTAATTTTTTTAAACTGAATTTTCTAGATGCATTGGCATCCAAGATTGTGTGTGCGTGTGTGTGTGTGTGTGTGTGCATGTGGAAGGGACAGGAATTAGTGAAATGACCTTTTCAGCAATCACAGATTTATGCTAACCGTCAGGCATAAGCCAGAATACATTATTATGATGAGGCTCCTTAGAAGCCCACCAAGCAAATGTGGAACCATTGAAGCACTGACGTAGGAAACCAGGGCACTTTTCACATTCCAGCCAGCTGTCTCTGAGTGCCTGGTTCTAGCATTGAAATGGTTTGTCTGTTTCTCAGTTTCTGCCCCTTTTTGGTTTTGCAGAATGTATTTTTAAAAAAACATCATGTCCAAGGTAGCCCTGGGTTAGAGAGATTCGTAATGGGTCAAGTTCACTACTGCAGAGAGGTGGACGCTATATGAATGTCACAAAACAAAGACTACAGAGATCCTGTTTGCAGGCATCTTAGTTGAAGGCCTTGAAGTCGCACTGTCGAGTTCTTCATGACACAGAGACATCATGACTGTAATTCCAGAGTGAAGTCAGGAAGGAGTATGTCCACTAACAGAGGAGACTCATCTCGGGTGGCCACACTCTGGGTTCCAGCTAAGACTGGTGAAGACCTTAAGGGGGACTTGCTAAACACCCCTCACACTTGCTATCCCTGCTGTTCATGTGGCAGGACACTCTTGTTGCTCTGCATCTTTCATGAATGTACCAATGATCTGTTCAGCTTGGCCTCTCTCAGGGAAGGAGCCAGGGGCAGGGAGGACCACGCCCAGTGTAGCTTGGCCTCTGGGAAAAGCAAAGATGCCATCCGAACGAAAAGAGAGGAGTCCTCAAGGAACTCATCCCAAAGCCACTGTACATTCCTGGGGAGGGAGACTGGGCTACAGTGACAGTAAATGCACAGCTTCACAGCCCGAGAGCATCCCCTGGGTTGTCTACACCAGGTCCATATGAAAGAGTAACTGCAGTGATGTTCCCGCTTAGCAAGAGCAAAAAATAGCTTTTGTCAGGGATGAAGTTTCATAGATGAATCAATGTGTTCACCTAGTATTCATGGGGATTCGTCTCAGATTTGTGAGGTGTGGTGGTTTGAATGAGTGTCCCCCATAGGCTTTGAGTATTCAGACATTTTGTCTCCAGTTGGTGGCACTGTTCTTGGAGGTCTTAGAAGGTGTGGCCGTGCTAGAGGAAGTACGTTATTGGGGGCAGGCTTAGTGAGTTTAACAAGCCTTGCAGTCTCCAGTATCTCTCTCTCTCTGCTTCCTGTGCTCATTGCAAGATGTGACCCCGGGCTTGCTGCTCTAGCCCCAGACACCATGCTTCCCGCCACAATGGACTCTGATTCCCTGGAACCATCAATCATAAGCTCAAATAAACTCTTCCTTTTATATGTTCCTTTGGTCATGGTGTTTTATCACAGCAACAGAAAAGTGACTAATACATGAGGATTCACATAAGGTTCACATGGCTTTATCTAGGGGTCGTGTGGATTCACCTAGTAGTCAGGTGTACTCTCTTAGGGGTCCTATGGATTCTCCTAGGGGTCGTGTGGATTCACCTAGCAGTTGGGTGTACTCTCTTAGGTGTCCTATGGATTCTCCAAGGGGTCGTGTGGATTCATCTAGGGGTTGTGCGGATTCATCTAGGGGTCATGTGTTTCCCCAGGATTTGTGGGTAGGGTCATGTAGAGGACCCCTGACCCCAATCCTACTTTTGGTTGCTATCTCCTCTATCTTTAAACTATGTGTTTGAACTAACTTGAATCAAAACTGTACCTGTTTCTACAGTCCCTGAAGAGACAAGGGATTTTTTTTTTTCCCTAGAGGGCTTCATTAAGGACGGGTTAGAATTTGGTCACCTCAGGCGGACCTGCTGTGTTTACCTGCGTGGTCTGGCTGCATGAACGCCGTTGTGGACATGTGAGGAAACAGAGCCAGAGAATCCCGATGAGTCCCTCGTAGGTTGATGGTGTTGCCCTGAAAATAAACTCCATGCATGTCTGTGTCGGTGCCCATTCCGATCAAGTGCCAAGAGACTCTGTCCTTCTTACACATGCTCAGGCCTGGCTGGCTGCCGTACATGTAGCCATTAATAGCTAAACAGAAGGCAGAAGATGGTCAGTGCCCACCGTCATTCCACAGACACAGTGAAAACACACCACCTTAGTGATTATCCGTGCATTTGGGGGAGACTGTCAAGTGTGTGGCCTGTACAGAAGATGCTTGTTACTAGGGAACTGTCAAGTGTGAAAAAGCCAGATGGTAAGTCACTTTAAAATGGGAGCTACAGGGGCTGGAGAGATAGCCTAGCGGTTGGGAGCAACGACGCTCTTGCAGAGGACCCGGGTTCGATCCCCAGCACCCACATGGCGGCTAAGAACCGTCTGTAACTCCAATTCCAGGAGAACTCCAGTTCCAGGGGAATCCAAGACCCTCTTCTGACCTCCGCGGCATTGCACGACACGGGTGCACAGGCCTGCATGCAGACAGTACATTCATACACATACAAAAATAAATAAATAAATAATAAAAAAATTTTTTTAAATAAAATGGGAGCTACAAAAAAAAAATTAAGGAGCTACAATTAACGAGTAGTAAAAACATACTAAAATGATCAAATTTAGCAACACATATGAGAACATTAATTCCAAGAATCACTAAGGAATAAATCAGGTTGTTTTCTTACATTTATTTAATGAGAAAACTGTTTCATAGTGCGATTGGGACCTGTCATTTCATATTTATGTTTTCATATCATGAAGAGCATCAAAAATATCGATTGACTTCACCATTTTCCCACACTCTTCTATTCAACTCTCAGTACAAAAGTCACCTTCTTTGAGGTTCTTGTCCTGTCATCACCCTTGTCAAATGGCTTCTTCAGCTGTAGCTCACTTGATGCGATTCCTTTGACTCTGACAGACCCTCAATCGCCAACGGCTAAGCATTTGCCTCTTTAAATTTTTTTTTGATTATTTAGTTTTATCTTAAGTGTATAAGGTTTTGCCTGCATTTTATATGTATACCACATGCATGCAATGCCAAAGAGGGTCAGAAGGTTGTATCAGATTCCCTGAAACTGAAGTTACAGACAGTCCTTATCCACTGTGTGGGTGCTGGGAACCAAACCTAAGTCCTCTGCGAGAGCAGCCAGTGTGTTTAACCACTGAACTGTCTCTAGCTCCAGAATTTGCTTCTTTTTTCTTTTATTTGTGTGTATGAATGTACTGTCTGCATGTAGGTTTGTGCACCCGTGTCGTGCAATGCCGCGGAGGTCAGAAGAGGGTCTCGGATTCCCCTGGAACTGGAGTTCTCCTGGAATTGGAGTTACGGATGGTTCTCAGCCGCCATGTGGGTGCTGGGGATTGAACCCGGGTCCTCTGCAAGAGCGGTTGGCACTCTTAACTGCTAGGCCATCCCTCCAGCCCATTGCTTCTTAAACTTACCAGAGATTTGTTAATGGAGGTCATAGATTCTGAGTCATTTGGCAGAGTTTCAATGTATTGGTGCTGTGTTTGCAGGATTGATCAGTGGAGACAGATTTGGGAGTTATAAGGGACACTACATAGTAGGTTAGCTCTTGAATGAATAAACTCGCTTTATGCTAATGTTTCCTCTCTTACTCCAATAGGAGATGTGCCTCTGCACATGTCTGTGAGGATGTTACCAGAGAGCTTTGGAAAGACCACCCTGAACGTGGGTGGTGCCATTTCATGAGCTAGCTGTGTCCTGGACTGAATAAAAAGGAGAAAGTCAGTCCCCACCCTCACGCACCTCTCAGCTTCCTGACTGAGAGTGCAGCGCGACCGGCTGCTCCCGGCTCCTGCCGCCGTCTCCACCCCGTGGGCTACACACTCAAACTGCAGCCAGATCATCCCTTCCTCACTTGAGTTGCTCTTGTCAGGTATTTTGTCATAGCAACAAGAAAAGGCTCTGCAAAGCCCCTCTGCGCCTCCAGAGCAGCAAACTGATTATTTATTTATGATGTGTCTGAGTGTATTGCCTACATGTGTGTAAGTGCACCCCTGTCGTGCAATGCCTGCAGAGTCAGAAGAAGGCATCAGATTCCCCTTGGAACTGTAGTTACAGAAGGTTGTTAGCTACCATGTGGATGGTGGGAATCGAACCCACATCCTCTGCAAGAGCAGCAGGTGCTCTTAATTGCTGAGCCATCTCTCCAGCCCCTTGATGGTTTTCTAAATCAGTGCCTAGAAAAGCTGCTGCAGTCACATTCCCACTGTGTGGACGATGCTATGATTGGTAGCAGTATCTGACCAGTGGGCACATGTAATTATGATCATGCTTGATGTAATTATGATCATGCTTGATGTAATTATGATCATGCTTGATGTCCTCTAGAGATACTTATTCCACTCGCTGCTGAAACCCAAGGCACAACAGAACAGCTGTCGCATACAGGCAAGGTTGCTGGCACGCTCTTGCAAATAAAATTCCTCTTTATTCCTGCATCTACAGAACCAGCAGTGTTTGCTAAGTGGATGTAAACCTGGGATTTTTAGCAGAAAGTCCTGGAGCTTCTAAAAAGAACATACTTGGTGGAGAGGAGCATCAATAATTTTGCCAGTAAGTTATCTATTTTACCAGTAAATTTTATCTATATAATTTGGAAGAGTATTACTATAAATCAGGGTGCTAAGTAATTTAGTACTAGGCTGGCTTAGTAGGGCATCTTTAGAGCTTCTCTTTCTAGATTGTTCATTCAGTCATCATCAGATGCTCTTTGGACATAGTTATCTAACACGCAGGGCTCAGGGAAGGCACAGCGTTGAGGCCCTTTCTCTCTCTCCCTGTAAAGCAACACTAAACTAGAACTTAATTTACAGTTAATATGAAATCTGAATTAAGATGCGTCACTTTACCTGACATGTGTCTTTAAAGTGACGTATGAGTTTTACGTGGCCAGATGAGACTGAGGCTGAACTCTATGGGGCCCATCCAGCTGCTTTGTATTGTTTTATAAAAGTGTCTCTGATGATGCACTTCAGTGATAGTTTGGCTCTCCCACAACAGAACACTGTCTCCTCATTTCTAGCTTAGTTTCTCTTTTGTATAGTCTAACTAAAAGTGTGGTGATGTACGTCTACAATCCCAGCACCGAGGATCAGGAGTTCAAAGCTTGAGGGCAGCTTGGACTATATGAGCCCCTGACTCAAAAAACAGACAAAAGAACTTCAGAAGTAAATTCTGTGCCGGGTGCTAACAAAGCTTCTCCTAGAAGCTGATACTGAAGATGTATTGCTCCCCAAATTCCACAGGTCCAAGATGGGGCTGGGTTGGGCCCCAGCTTCAAGGACCATGGAAGTCTGTGGCCTGGTTCCTGTGGTCATCATAACCTTGGACTTGGGGCTTCCTGAGCTGGGGCAGGTTAGGGTCCCATTTATTCATCCTTCTCATTGTCTTAAATCAATAAACAGTTGTTGCATTTGGGACTAGGTCGGGCAGTCTCAAACCCCTTTCAGTTTGTTAGCCCTTTGGGCTGCTACTTGCTCTCGCTGGCCTGGAGCCTAGCTCTTGCTCACGACTCTGCTACTTTAGGCAATGTGCCTGCCACTGATGAAATCCTGAACCAGTCACAGACAGTCACAACTCTGCTACGTTAGACAACGTGCCTGCCACTGATGAAATCCTGAACCAGTCACAGACAGTCACAACTCTGCTACGTTAGACAACGTGCCTGCCACTGATGAAATCCTGAACCAGTCACAGACAGTCACAACTCTGCTACGTTAGACAACGTGCCTGCCACTGATGAAATCCTGAACCAGTCACAGACAGTCACAACTCTGCTACGTTAGACAACGTGCCTGCCACTGATGAAATCCTGAACCAGTCACAGACAGTCACAACTCTGCTACGTTAGACAACGTGCCTGCCACTGATGAAATCCTGAACCAGTCACAGACAGTCACAACTCTGCTACGTTAGACAACGTGCCTGCCACTGATGAAATCCTGAACCAGTCACAGACAGTCACAACTCTGCTACGTTAGACAACGTGCCTGCCACTGATGAAATCCTGAACCAGTCACAGACAGTCACAACTCTGCTACGTTAGACAACGTGCCTGCCACTGATGAAATCCTGAACCAGTCACAGACAGTCACAACTCTGCTACGTTAGACAACGTGCCTGCCACTGATGAAATCCTGAACCAGTCACAGACAGTCACAACTCTGCTACGTTAGACAACGTGCCTGCCACTGATGAAATCCTGAACCAGTCACAGACAGTCACAACTCTGCTACGTTAGACAACGTGCCTGCCACTGATGAAATCCTGAACCAGTCACAGACAGTCACAACTCTGCTACGTTAGACAACGTGCCTGCCACTGATGAAATCCTGAACCAGTCACAGACAGTCACAACTCTGCTACGTTAGACAACGTGCCTGCCACTGATGAAATCCTGAACCAGTCACAGACAGTCACAACTCTGCTACGTTAGACAACGTGCCTGCCACTGATGAAATCCTGAACCAGTCACAGACAGTCACAACTCTGCTACGTTAGACAACGTGCCTGCCACTGATGAAATCCTGAACCAGTCACAGACAGTCACCGGGTGGCTTTCTGTTATAGTATGATGTAAAGAGAAACAGGGAGAAAAGATTAAGTAATTTCTCCCAAGTAAAGGCCAGAGAGGGACCACCGGTGTTTATGAATTGGCCCTTTGGGCAGTTGTGAGATATACTCCAGTGTGTGAGATTATTTGCTACTATCTCCTGAATTACACTAGGAGATTTTTGTCAGATGTGTTCTTTACTAATTCCAAGTCTGTGTTGCTCTGTCTAAAGCTGACAATGTGTTTTAGAAGTGATAATTTCACATCTCTGGGAGATTCCTCTCAAAGCTGAAGAAATAAAACAATTAACCTCCTTGACCATGAGCAGAATAAAGACACAACATTCCAGCTTCAGCTACAGTCAAGCCTTCTGTGGACAGGAAGGAAAGTGGTTCATCATACCGTGCATCCTGTTGGATTTCACAAACTCTTTGTCTTCTTTGTCCACACTGAGGGGACGCCAGGTGAACTTCTGAATGTTTTCATCAAGATACCTGCTGAGGTTCTCATCAAAGACGGTGAATAGGAGGTAAAATTCCTTGTCTATTCCTTTCTGGAGAAAAGAGAGAAACGAATCCACACAAAGCACAGCCTGAGGAGTTCCTGGGACTACTTCACTTCCAAAGTTTACAGGAGGTAGATGAGGGGTCATCAACATTAGCAAAGGCTCAACCATTCTTTCTTGAGTCAGGACTCAGTGTGGCTCTGATGAGTTCACTCCACATCAAGGAAATGTCTTTCACTATTTCCTTCCCTCCACCCACATGACTTGCTGTGAGGCTTTGTCCCTACACAGAAGCCTTTCTACATCACGCTACCCCAGCTGCCATCGGATCCAATCTTTTTCTTCTTTCTATGAGCTCACATCCCGTGACCCCAGCCTCCTTTCCTCCTCCTCCTCCTCCTCCTCCTCCTCCTCCTCCTCCCTTCCCTTCTTCTTTCTCCTCCCTTCCCTTCTCCCTTCACCTCCCTTCCATTTTCTCCTCCCGTCCCTTCCTCCTTCTCCTCCCTTCCCTTCCTCCTCCTCCTCCTCCCCCTCCTCCTCCTCCCTTCCCTTCCTGTCCTCCTGAGTCTCCTCCTCCTCCTTCTCTTCTTCCCCTGACTCCCTCCCTTCCTCTTCCTCCCTTCCCTTCCTCTCCCTCCTCTCCCTCCCTCTTTCTCTGACGTGGTACTCAGCCTTCTTCCTACCTGGGCTTTTCTGCAGTTTGTCCCAGCTGTCCCCTTCTGGGTTTTGCCTTGTTCCCTCCCTTGATCTGTTTAGCTCTTTGCACTGATGTCATCTCCCCAGAGTGTCGGTTCCCGGCCACCATCTTCCACCCGTCCACAAACTCCCTTCACCCTGCCGCACTGGCCTTCATAGCTCCTATCTCCACCGGAATTAAATTTATTTATGACCTTGTTTGTCAGAAAACACTCCAGTTCTTAACTGGATTGTCAAATCATCAAAATATGGATGAGCCAGTGCTTCTCCAGAACTTTGGCAGTTCAGGACTAACATTTCCGATAGCAAACTAAGCCGTTTCCCAGCAAGTTTTTGACATGGGAATAAAACTTTTCTGGTTTCCAGTGGAAAAGAAGATTCTTTTTCCCTTTTTCATGTATGTGTGTGCTGCATGTATGTACATGCATGTCTTCCTATGTGTGTGATGCACACGTGTGCTGCTGTTCATGTACTGCATACGGTGCATATGGAGGACTGAGGCTGATGTTGAGAATCATCCTCCGTTGCTCTCCGTGCTTACTCACTGAGCCTGGGTCTCTCAGTTAAACCCAGAACCTCCAACATGGCCGTTCTCTCTAGCGGCTTGTTCCCCAGACCTCTTGTTCGTTCCCCCTTCCAGGCTGGAGTTCCAGGCAGGCCACATGCCCACCTCCCCAGCCCCAGAGAATGTGTTCATGTTGTCCTGAACGCACCCCACTTCTGGCCACACTTCCTTCCCAGGAGTGTCCGAAGCTCTGAGAAAAACAGGCTAGGACTCTGAATCCCCACGTGACAGTTGTTTCTTAGCTGCCAGTTCCACAGACGCTTTAAATGTCCACTGGAGTAGGGGATACACTGATCCCAGTGAACTAACGCAGATCCATCACAGAACACGACGGATTCTAATAGGTATTAGCACAGCCCTGGCAGGAGCCCAACCAGCCAGTTCCTTTGCTCCTTTGTAATCAATGGGTTTTGTGGGTTTAAGTCTCTCTGAAGAACTTTTCTAAAGTGACAAAACACAGTCTCCTGAAAGACTTGGTGCAAAAACCTCTTAGCAAGTGAAGAATTGAACTGACCAGAAAGCATAGAATCCAAGTATTTCTTGACATCCATGGAGAAGGATCAAAGATGAGCTATGACCTGGAGTCTGCCTAAACACGTCTGAAGTTGGATGCTGAGGTTCTTTTAACAGAACAAGTTCTCCTTCCTCTTCACTGTCTGACTTTCCTCATGGCCACCTCTGGGCCCTGTGCACACCTCCCCGGGGACCTCCTTCAGTTTTCTCTGCTTTGATGTGGCCTTCCACAGTGGCTCAGCAAGTACTGCAGATCTGGCTTCCTGTCCCCAGGCAGTCTGTGGGTTTCCTCGCTCACTCACCTTGAGAGCCAGCTCTGAGGCCAAGTCAATAAACCCATTTTAATGGTTTCCCCTGTGCAGTGTGGGCTTTTCTGATTCCTATTTGTGCCTTCATTTCCAAGAAAATTGTCTAGAAAGGTAGGCACTCAACACATACTTGAAAGTGAAATAATAAATCCACACATATGGCTAATATAACTGATGTAGTCTGGGCTAGATTATACCAATTTGGGTTGATAATGACAAGGGGGTATGGCTAACTCCATGGTGTTTTCTCCTGAGCCATCTGACCACTGGGCATCATGAAATGATGATTTTACTTTTTTTTTTTTTTTTTTTTTTGTTTTGCTTTTTAAGACAAGGTCTCCCTGTTGCCCCCAGCTGGCCTGGAACTCACTCTGTAGACCAGGCTAGGCTTGAACTCACAGAGGATCTGCCTGCCTCTGCCTCCCAAGTACTGGGATTAAAGGCGTGCGCCATCATGCCTGGCTATTTTGCCCTTCTTTAAAGCCAATCCAGATAAACAACTGTTTTCTGCCCTTTGTTGTCCACTGTCTCCACCGTGCGCCCTACCCAAGCTGCTCTCCATCCTGCTGCCTCTCCACAGGGACCCTGAGCAATCTCTTCAGCTGCCTCTCTCTCCATGATACCATAGGGTCTGGACTCAGTGGACAGTCCCTACAAACCTGCTCCTGCAGTGTGGTATGTGTTTCTGTCTTTGTGCTTGAATCTCAATGTGGATGAGGGAGGGGTGGGAGTGAGAAGAAGACAGAGAAGAGGAAGAGAAGAGAAAAGAGGAAAAGGAGAGGAAACAGAGGAAGGGGAGAGGAAGGAGGGGGACAGAAAGTGGAAGTCGTGAGTTTAATTGAATGGTTATCTGGAGGGCAGCCTTACATCACCTGACCGTGTTCTATGACATCACCTCTGGGAGAATTTATGATAGTTGGCTGGAAAGAAACAAACCTTTCTATGCCTCTCTTTCCCCTGTCTTGAAGAAGCCTGACCAGGTTTTCTTCTAGACCAGTGACACATAGTAGGTGCTTATTAGATATTTCTTACATTGAAAATAACTATCTCAAGACAAATTATTTTATCTCTCAGCTAAACACCAGGTATTTTATTCTTTTGTTTTATTGGGTTTTTTTTTCACAAATCTTGTAAAAATGGTCTTACCATAAACAGCAACAACTTCCACAGATTCTAAGGAACTTCTCAGAATCTTCATTGAGTGAATATAATGGAAAATGAAAATCAGAACTACCTCACAAATAAATACTTCCTCGCAGTTGATTGCTTTTGCTCAAGGACTTGATGCCACAGCGCAAGCAGGTTAGTGTACTGCAGGAAGGAGAGGTAGCTGCCCCTGTCCATGCTCTGATGACCTCACAGCTCACGAGTGTATGCCCCTGTCCATGCTCTGATGACCTCACAGCTCACGAGTGTATGCCCCTGTCCATGCTCTGATGACCTTGCAGCTCACGAGTGTATGCCCCCGTCCACTCTCTGATGACCTCGCAGCTCACGAGTGTATTTCCTGGAATACACCCAGTGTCTCTGAGCCTCAGTTTCTTCCCCTTTAATGCACTTTGCACTGCCTTGTGTTGCTGCGGGGATACAGTGTGCACATTCCTTTATTACATGTACAGCAGATCTTTCTAGGGTCACTTCTGCATGGAGGTAAATGTCAATCTGAGATAAGCCAAGATGTTTTCTGTCCTCTGAATCTAGAAACTTCTCTGAGCCTAGAAGTGGGTCCACATAATGCCAAATATTATATTTAAATAAAACGTCTATCTATGCCTGATTGGGGATGCAACTGGTAAAGTGAGTGGTCCATCAAATGGATTTTCCTAAATGTGTTTGAACTGTCTAGGCACAGCCTTCCAAGCCTCTGAGTTGGGACTTGCAAACAGCTGTCTCCACATCCTCTCGGCCTTCTGAATAGCTGTCTTCACATCTTCTTGTCCTTTTGGCCACATGATTAACTTCCTGTTCACAACAGTGCATTCCAGCAGTTCTCAGCTTTGGCTGTGAACCAGGGTCACCAGGAATTTCTGACTTGACTGGAGGATCTGGATAAAGGAGGCTGCAAATGTGCACGATGTGATCACACCTGTGAGACCTTGCTCAGCAGGAAGGATCCTAACCACACACTCATGTAGATCTCTGAAGATTCCAGACTCAGAGCAGCAGCCAAGGACAAGGCCCGTCAAGTCCCACTGCCACCGTAGAAAGGTAACACCACAGTGGGATTGGCTCGGAAATTTAGATCTTAAATTCATATTACGCCCTCTTTATTATAAAGTCGGTTCTACGAGGAAGGAAGCATGCTCCTGACCATGACCACTGTTGTCTGTTCTCATTGCTGATCCCTGAGACCCCAACACAACCCTGAGAAGCGCTTGGTGACACCACTGGCCTACCTGTGTGCCATCAGCATTGAGGGAGCCCTTCTTACAGACCAGCAGAGGCCCCACAAGGCCAGCACTGGTGTCTTTGATTGGCTGGACTGCAGAAAAGTAGAGATAGGTCAGGCAGGGGGGATCTTCATCTGTCGGGCTGACACCTTCGGGCACAGTCCACCTGTAGGTGAAGGTTTCACCTGGCTTGACGTGGGCCCCTGGTTTCAGGAATCCTGGGGATGTGAAGGAAAGAGTTGCAGCCACAGCAAAGAACATCACACTGGACAGACTGACCTGAAGAGCTCTCTCTGATGACGGTGTGGTTTAGAGAAGGAAGGCCCCCCCCAAGTCTCCCTGTAACCCCAGCTGTCTTGGAACTTGCTATGTATTCTAGCTCTCAGGATGCAGAGGCAGGTAGATCTCTGTGAGATGGAGGACAGCCTGGTTTACATAGGGAGTTGCTGGTCAGCTGGGGCTATAGGAAGAGCCCGTCTCAAAAGCAAACATAAATATAAATAAATAAATAAATAAATAAATAAGATGCAAAGTCAGTGATGGAATTCTTATGTATCAAGTACCAAGTACAGGGACTTGAATTCACTTCCCAGCACCACAAAGGAGAGAGAGAGAGAGAGAGAGAGAGAGAGAGAGAGAGAGAGAGAAAGAGAACTATGATATAAGACTTGTAGTCTGTTCGACAGTTAAGTGCAAGTATATATGGTATCACTGAGAGTCTTTTGTGTAAAATACATTACACTTTGGCCTCCAGAAGATACCCTACAGAAATTAAGCAAGGGCCTTGTCTTTAAAATTTTTTTAATTTTTTTAAAAATTTATTTCTGCATGTGTATGAATGTACTGTCTGCATGCAAGTTTGTACACCCGTATCATGCAATGCCGAGGAGGTCAGAAGAGGGTGTCGGATTCCCCTGGAACTGGAGTTCTCCTGGAATTGGAGTTTCAGATGGTTCTTGGCCGCCATGTGGGTGCTGGGGATCGAACCCGGGTCCTCTGCAAGAGCGGTCAGCGCTCTTAACCGCTAGGCCATCTCTCCAGCCCCAGGGCCTTGTCTTTAAAGAGCTTGAAATCTGGAAGCCTGACTCAGCAAATAACTACAGGACAGAGAAGGGGAGCAAATAGGAGAGCAAATGCTGAAGGTTGCAAAGCTGGTGAGGAGCCGGCCTGGGATTGAAACTCATCTGATTCCAAAGCTGTGCCCCTGGCCCCTCACTCTGTGCTGTGAGGCCACAGGTTCACTCTGATTCTTGTCCTATGCTCTGTGAAAGTTGCACAGTAAATTTTCTGAATAGAAAAATGGAAAATATAATGGTTTTTGCTATCTCTGTTATTTTCTATGAAATCTGCGCCCCACACACATGCATGCACACACACACACACACACACACACATACACACACACACACCCATGAATGCACACATAGAGACATCACTTTGAGCATCTTGACTACTGAAGAATTATAAGATGGTTCTGCTGTGGGAGGATGGGCCAAGGAGAAGGAATCTCCCTCTTTTCCTTCCTGGCCCAACCCATCACTTGAAAGCCTGCTTTCCGCTGGGGCTGGCCTTATCCCTGGGCATGAGGAAGTATCCCAGGTGGCCAGGATGTCTGATGCCGCCATGGGAACACATACGAAAGGCCAGGGAGGGGGTGCTCCCAAGAGCAGGAAGGTCCTTCCATCTCTCCCGGTGCAAAAAGCCTGTGCTCCCTGTGCTCTGAAGGATGGAGGTCATAGATAAAGCCCCACAATACTCACTTTAAATCAGTATCTGCTGGTGGATACAGAAAGCAGTACTGGGACTGGAGGCGCTGGCCGCCATCCTCCACCTTACTTTTTTTTTTAAGTTTTTTTTTTTTAATTTTATTTATTTCTGTATGTGTGAATGTATTGTCTGCGTGCAAGTTTGTGCACCCGTGTCGTGCAATGCCGCGGAGGTCAGAAGAGGGCGTCGGATTCCCCTGGAACTGGAGTTCTCCTGGAATTGGAGTTTCAGACGGTTCTCAGCCGCCCTGTGGGTGCTGGGGATCGAACCCGGGTCCTCTGCAAGAGCGGTCGGCACTCTTAACCGCTAGGCCATCTCTCCAGCCCCTCCACCTTACTTTTTGCAGCTCTACTTGAGCAAGTAGCTCACTGATTGGCTAGACTAGCCGACCAATGAGCTTAGTGATCTGCCTGTCCATTACTCCCCTTGACAGGCATCATGCTGTCTTCCAGCTTTTCCATGGGCGCTGGGGATGCAAACTCAGGACCGCGTGCTTGCCCACGGAGTTCTTCATGCCAGCTCCTGTCTCATGCTTAACTCTCTTCCCACTCGTGCCATTTCCCTGCTGACCCGGGTGGAAACTTACCATCTACATTTGGGGCTGCATCAGATGCCTTGTTGTAGAACACACCATGAGGTAAGATGCTGTAGACCTTGTCAGCTTTGTTGGCAAAGGTCACTAGCAAGGTATCACCCACCTCTGCCTTGATGACTGGACCTGGAAAATATCAAGAGGAGAGAGAAGAGGATGAAGAGAAAGAAAGATGTGAATTATAGCAGAAGAGCCTCACTATAAAGATGTATAAACTCCCAAGCGAGCCCTGCCCCAACACGAAGAGCGGGCTCAGCACTGTACCGAGGATTCCAAGGTGGGCTTCCGTATCAGAGGGCGTCTTTCTTCTGCTGAAAGTTGCATCGACGTATTCTGTGTACTGAGCCTTCCAATACTTTCCTCCTATTCTGTTTTCCCCTTGTGTGAAGTACAGGGCAGAATCTCTGTGGGAAAACGCAGGACTCTTAGAAGACATCCTGACACACCCCCAGGCGCATTCCTCACGAAGAAGCCTCATTCTGTCATCTGCCCACTAGCCCAGCCATCTCCCTGGGAAAGCCTGCAAGGGTGGGTCCAGCACAGTGCCCAAGACGGTTAACCTTGAAGGTCTCTGGGGCTGGCTCTCCAGCTCCTGGCTCGCTTAGCTGTGTGCTCCGTTTGCCCAAAGTCCAGCAAGGTAAGAAGTCAGGAAAACTCACTCACAACCCTGGGGTCCTAGATGCCTCCCTGCAAAGTAATAGAGGGCTAACTGGTCTCCCGGCAGCTCCTGCTCACAGCAGTGTGAACAGGCTCATCGTAAGCTCCTCATATCTGGCACGACTCCAGAATGGGGTGTCTAGTTAATTCAGCAAGAGCTGTCATACGAACTTTAAGCATGAAACACCTAACTTCAAGACTGCAGAATGTAATAATACTGCTTCTGACTTCCATGACCTCTACTGTGTTTACAGATACCACTGCATGTCACTCTGAGTCACAGGACTGCACCTCCATTTTAAAAAATCTACTTAAAAAATAATGAGTACTGGGTAAGCCCAGAAAATAAATGATTAATTCTGACTCAGGACTCAAGGGAGACTTCATTTAAGAGGCAACTTTAGACTCAGGCTTTGAAGAAAAAGTGGCTTTTTACTGCATGGGGGTGGGGGGGACATTTATAGGAGAGAGACTGCGTAACTTACATAAGGACGCCATTAAACCACAAAAGCTCATCTCCACCTCCAGGCCCATCTTATTTCCCCTTGAGACTCTGCATGTGAGCAAAGGCCATCCTCTAATCCGTCAGCTCAGCAACTTAAATGGCCTTTGCACACAGGAGGTGCTCAGGAAATGTCTGGTGAAAGCGTGAGTGGATGAGTGAGAGAACCGAGGAGCCAGTGCTTGGTGTGATCAGCGCCTCCCGAAGCGACGTGCACGCCCCAGGTCTTGGCAGCACTCACGGTAAGAGCTCTTTAAGCTGTGTTACATGCTGTCTGCTGTCAGACAAGAGAGGTCAGAAGGAGCAGGCCAGCCGCGCGCGCCTCTCTGGAGAGGGGCCTAGAAACACCAGCAGAGTTCTTACTTGCCAGAGGCATTCAGGGGCAGCCCGCTGAACTTGTCGTAGCCTAGGGGACCGTAGTCCCAAAGGACTTTTTCAGCTGCAATGAAGTAGTGCCTCTGCCGACCATTCGTCTCAGTCTTGGGGTGAGGAATATCGCTTCTGCAGTTCCCAACGTTGTACTGTCCCAGCATGCCGGCTGCAGGCAGAGGAAGCACATGAGCCAAGGCATGGATGAAATCGCCCAGGAGACAGGCGGATTTGACTGCATGAAATTTAAATTTCTTTTATGCAGAAAACTGGTCTATAAGCAAAGTTAACAGCAAAGGGTAAATGTTAGGAAAGGGGACGTTTGTAACAAATATGAAATGTTTAAAAATGAATCACTTATAAAAGTAAAGAAAGCCAGGCACAGTGGGGCACACCTCTAATCCCAGCACTTGGGAGGCACAGGCAGATGGATCTCTGTAAGACTGAGGCCAGCCTGGTCTACATAGTGAGTTGCGGTCCAGCTGTGGCTACAGGGGGACCTTGTCTCAAAAAGACAAAAAGTATAATAAACAAATAAATAATAAAAGTAAAGAAGGAAAGTAATTCTCCCATGGAAATGGTCAGAGGGCAGCTGGAGAAATTACAGCCCAGCGGTTGAGAGTCCATTCTGCTCTTGCAGAGGACCCGAGCTTCGTTCTCAGCACCCGCATCAGGCAGCTCACAAGAGCCTGTAACTCCAGTGCCGGGAGCTCTGATGTTTCTGCACCCACGGGCACCTGCACTGACATGCACACACCTCCACACAGACATGCACACACCTCCACAAGACATGCACACACCTCCACACAGACAGACATGCACACACCTCCACACAGACATGCACACACCTCCACAAAGACATGCACACATACACATAAACATGCATACACCTCCACACAGACATGCACACACCTCCACACAGACATGCACACACCTCCACAAAGACATGCACACACCTCCACACAGACATGCACACACCTCCACACAGACATGCACACACTTCCACACAGACATGCACACATATACATAAACATGCACACACCTCCACACAGACATGCACACAAACACATAAATATGCACACACCTCCACACAGACATGCACACACACATAATTCAAAATAAAATAAAAATATAAAATAAGGGAAATGGGCAAGGAATATAAGTAATGGATTGTTTACACAAGAAATCATACCAGCCAATAAAGTAAAGGAAAAGAAGCTCAGCCTTGGCCATAACTAAGCATCACTGTTGTTCATTAATCAAACTAGGAGAATTGGCTCCCGGTGATGCCAGGCAGACAGAGTGTGTTACTCACACAGTGTGAGAACAGTCACAATGTCCAAAAGGGAATTTGGCAGTGTGTATACGCAGCTTCAAAAAAAATCAAATTCTGACTTAGAATTCCAAATCCAGGAGTTTTTGAAGGACATAGGTGACATTGAAGACCGACTTGTAAATTATTCCTAACAACCAAAAGGGCGAGGGAGCACAGTGGCAAAGAGCCAGTGTTGGGTACATGGGCTGCGCTCTTGCTGTGGACGCTGGGCATTGACAGTGAAGTTGCTCTGCACACACTGACATGGAGACGCACAGTGTGATACAAGCGGGCAAGTGTGTGGCAGAACAGCAGGAACAAACAGGCCCCATTCACGAGGTGTAGAGAGGATCAATGGGCCGCACCAATCAGGATGCGATTCCAATAAATAGCTCTAGATGGAATAGGCCCTGCAGAGATGGCTCAGCCAGCAGTTAAGAGCACTTGCTGCTCTGGTAGGAGACCTGGGTTCAGTTCCCAGCCCCCACATGGCAGCTCACAGCCATTTGTAACTCCAGTTCCAAGGGATCTGATCCCCTCTTCTGGCCTCAGAGGGCAATAGGCATGCAGATAATGCAATAGGCATGCAGATAATGCAGCCACGCACACATACACATAAAATAAAAGTAAATATTTGTAAATAAAATAAAATAAAAATAAATATTTAAAATTACAATTACATGCATTTTATAGATTTAAAATAATATTTTCTAAGGGCATGGACAATTTAAGAAATATTTTATATCAGTGAATTTTTAAGCATCCACTCAGAGCTGCGGCTCCCGGCCACACCCAGCCACCACGCCGGCCTCAAATGGCCGCTCCTGTGTTGACTTTGAATCTAGGTTTAGAATCCCTCTGTCAAAGTTTCTGCCCTAATAAACCGGTTTGAACTATTTTAATAATAGGAACCTATCTTTTCCATCCTTACCTTTCCAGACCACTGTTCAGCACATATCCACGCATCAAACCCTGATCTGGATTGAACTGGGATAGTGGATCCGACTGATGGAAGGTTGGTTGTAGGAGGTTGACAGGAGCAAGGTATCATCAACGTAACGTGAGCAGAGGGAACTTTACTATTAGAGTCTGTGTGTAATGGGCACATCCACGTTTAACCTGACGTGACTCCTCCTGGACCCACGTCATTGGTATCTTTCTTGCTCTTCCTGTTTTACCATCTAAGGACAGATCCTTTGGGAGGGTAACTCTGCCTGACCCCTTAGTTGGTACACAGTGGCCAGAATCCCCCACAGAATCCTTTCTACCCACACATGCTCAAGTAAATGTCTCAAGCTGCTGTACCAACTACAGTACATCACCAGGTTACCTAAGGCCTGGCCATTTAACCCCTTCCTGCAGAGCCAGTCTGCCTCCTCAGTCTCTAAGCACTCTTCTGGAACAAACTTTATGGTTCACTCAAGTGATGACCTATTCTGAGTTGCTCCAAGGAGCCAGGACTGAGAACTTCAACAAGCACCTAAGTCAACATTTTTTAATCTACCTATCCTGTACATAAAGAGCATTTATACTAATGGGGCTTTGTCTCCATGTAAAGGGTAATGTTCTGATATAACAGGCCAAAGCTGAGCTCAGCTGAGACAATTTCTTTGAGGAGACATTCAAAAGGGATTCACTAAGTGGATGGGGAATAGACTCTCGCTATCTGCAAGGTCGTTCCCAGAGCTTGACACAGTCTAGTTACAATCACTGGATGAGAGCCATACTTTTCCAGGTCGAGTTCCTTCCACTAGCTGGGAAGTCTCCCTTCCCTCCCTCTATTCAGTTTCTGAAAATGTGTCCAGGCTTGGCACCCGCTTCTCGGGAGCCCTCGGAGTGCTCTACAGCAGTGCGTAGCACACCCACAGAGAACTTCTGCTTCGTGCCTGTTCGTTTTGTAAATATCTAACTACTAGATTCTAAGTTCTTTGAAGTTTGATCATTTATTTCCCAAACACCTCCCCACTTTCTTCTTAGGGACCTGATTAGTAAATATATATAGACAGGGGGCCAACTGAATGAGCATTGAATTTTACTATATATTAATAATATGCTTAATATTTAAGCAAATGTACTACAGGCAAGAATCTACTTGAGTGAGTCCAGCCAGGCGTGGTGGCACACACCTTTAATCCTAGCACTTGGGAGGCAGAGGAAGGCGGATCTTTGTGAGTTCAAGGCCAGACTAGTCTACAGAGTGAGTTCCAGGGAGACCCTTGTCTCGAAAAGACCAAAAAAAAAAAAAAAAAAAAAAAAAGAAAGGGTGAGTCCAGTGGCCACGGTGGGACTGGGACTGGTCCATCCTGGCCGCTCCGCACTGGTCATTTACCTTGTAGGTGGTCACTGACTTGGCAGGTTATCATCCATTTCCCAGGATTCTCCACGATCATTTCTGCTGTGAGGAAGGTGGCTGGGAACAGGTTGACGACATCCGCCCGGTGCCCTCTGGTGATGAAGGTGTTACCATAAAGATAGATGGAGTGGATGTCTATCTCATTCCCCATCCCAAACAGGTGCCAGGACACAGATTCACCGACACACATCTCAGGCTCAGGGAAGTTTCCGAAGAGGAATCCATTGAGGGCTGAAAACACAAACACAAGTGGAAGAAACTCTCCTGCAGAGGCGGCAGGTGGGACAAACACACTGCAGAGGCGGCAGGTGGGACCAACGCACTGCAGAGGCAGGTGGGACCAATGCACTGATGATCCAAATGGCAGTGTGGCTGGAAAATCAGTGCAGTTATTGCTGTAATGTTTTCCTGAAACAGTCCCCCACTCTTTAAAAAAATAGTATCACTCATCGCTGTTCAAAGTGCTGAGAAAAATCCACTGGGAGTGTTCAGCCCTAGATGAGACAGCTGTCTCCATCTCCCCACACCAAGGCTCAGGGAACATCAAAGAAGAAGAGGGTGGAAAGATGCTAAGAGCCTGGGATGGGGAAGAGCGTGGTGAAATGTTGTCCTCTGGACACAACATGCTGTTACACACATGAACTCACAGTAGTTGTGGTTACCTGCCCAAGACCTGTACAAGCCTTGGAGCTGCTACATGTGCAGTCAGAAATTAGCTAGTTGATGCCTGCACTGCCTGGTTGCCCACCCTAACTTTTCATTTGTATATCTGCCACCCACTCTGGACCATGCTTCTTGGAACTGGAATTCTGGCTCCTCATCTTATATCCCTCAGGGTCCAGCAGAAATGGAGAGAAGGGGCAGCATCCACCCATGAGGCTGGTCAGCATCCATTGTGTAGGATGTCAGAGGAGAGGAGGGGCAGCATCCACCCATGAGGCTGGTCAGCATCCACTGTGTAGGATGTCAGAGGAGAGGAGGGGCAGCATCCACCCATGAGGCTGGTCAGCGTCCACTGTGTAGGATGTCAGAGGAGAGGAGGGGCAGCATCCACCCATGAGGCTGGTCAGCGTCCACTGTGTAGGATGTCAGAGGAGAGGAGGGGCAGCATCCACCCATGAGGCTGGTCAGCGTCCACTGTGTAGGATGTCAGAGGAGAGGAGGGGCAGCATCCACCCATGAGGCTGGTCAGCGTCCACTGTGTAGGATGTCAGAGGAGAGGAGGGGCAGCATCCACCCATGAGGCTGGTCAGCGTCCACTGTGTAGGATGTCAGAGGAGAGGAGGGGCAGCATCCACCCATGAGGCTGGTCAGCGTCCACTGTGTAGGATGTCAGAGGAGAGGAGGGGCAGCATCCACCCATGAGGCTGGTCAGCGTCCACTGTGTAGGATGTCAGAGGAGAGGAGGGGCAGCATCCACCCATGAGGCTGGTCAGCGTCCACTGTGTAGGATGTCAGAGGAGAGGAGGGGCAGCATCCACCCATGAGGCTGGTCAGCGTCCACTGTGTAGGATGTCAGAGGAGAGGAGGGGCAGCATCCACCCATGAGGCTGGTCAGCGTCCACTGTGTAGGATGTCAGAGGAGAGGAGGGGCAGCATCCACCCATGAGGCTGGTCAGCGTCCACTGTGTAGGATGTCAGAGGAGAGGAGGGGCAGCATCCACCCATGAGGCTGGTCAGCGTCCACTGTGTAGGATGTCAGAGGAGAGGAGGGGCAGCATCCACCCACGTGGCTGGTCAGCGTCCACTGTGTAGGGGTCAGAGGAGAGGAGGGGCAGCATCCACTCATGAGGCTGGTCAGCATCCACTGTGTAGGGGGTCAGAGGAGAGGAGGGGCAGCATCCACCCGTGAGGCCTGCTTGTAACTTGCTACTTACAATGCATGAGGGAGGGGCTGGCAAGACAGCTCCATGGATAAAGCACTTGCCACTCAGCCCAGCGCCCACGGCACACAGACCACATACATACAGATGCACACACAAAATAAATAAAGGTAATAAAAATTTTAATAGGAAGGAAAAGCCGTTTTTAGCAGGTGTTCTGTGGCAGAATCTATTGGCTGTGCTTGCTCCCTAAGTCCAGTCCTGAATTTTTGTTCGTTTACTTTTGTTTTTGTATTTCTGAAACAAGGTCTCTCACTATGTGGGCTGGCTGGCCTTGAACTCACAGAGATCCACCTGCCTCTACCTTTCCTGTGCTAGGTGACCACTCCCAGCAGTCTGGATTTTTTGGGGGGGGGGTATTTTTTGAGACAGGGTCTCCCTTTAGTCCCAGCTGTCCTGGATCTCACTCTGTAGACCAGGCTGTCCTTGAACTCACAGAGATCCACCTGCCTCTGCCTCTGCCTCTGCCTCCCAAGTGCTGGGATTAAAGGAGTGTGCCACCACGCCCAGCCAGTCTGGATTTTTTTAAACCATCTAAATGACAGCCAGAACCTGGCCAGCTATTGATTCAGGGCTTTAAAAGTCACCCCATCCCTTCTTTTTTTAAATTTTTTACTATTTATTTATTTATTTATTTATTTATTTATTTATTTTTTGTCTTTTCAAGACAGGGTCTCCCTCTAGCCCCAGCTGGACTGGAACTCACTCTGTAGACCAGGCTGGCCTTGAACTCACAAAGATCCGCCTGCCTCTGCCTCCCAAGTGCTAGGATTAAAGGCGTGCGCCACCACGCCAGGCTTCCCATCCGTTCTTAAGGTCAAAGTGAGTGTGATGACTCATCTTCGCTGTTAACTTTGCTGGACTTGGAATCACCCAGGAGACACAACTCTGGGTCCGTCTGTGACAGGGTTCCAGGAGGTGTAACCAAGGAGCAAAACCCTCCTGAATGTGGTTGTCACCCTCCCGAATGCGGGCGTCATCCTCCCATGGTCTGGTGTTCCAGGCTGAATCAAAAGGGAAAGCGAGCTGAGTACCAGCAGTCAGCTCTCCCTGATTCCTGACTGCAGACGCCCTGTTGACCAGCCGCCTCGGCTCCTGCCGCCATGCCTTCCCTTACGTGATGGGCCGTATTAGTGAATGTAAGTAGACTGATTGGTAAATCTTGTATTAATGGAGCACCTTCTATAAGCCAATTTCTTTTTAGTTATTTTTCTATAGTGTCCTTTGCCAGTTTTTAGGAAGGATATATTGTTTACAAATTCCTACCTCTGCACACAGGCTGGTTTTTATTTTAAATCCCATCTGTATTTACTTATGCGGTCATCTTTTTTTTTTTTGCGGGGGGGGGGGGG
>VZQC01009558.1:557093-613286 GCA_009823505.1 Rhizomys pruinosus | reverse complement strand
GGGGGGGGTGACACATTTCACTCCAGAAGAATAAGTGCTTCAGGGTAGGGGGGATTGCCTGGGGAGCTGGGCCTTGGATGACCACAATCCTTGTGAGGTTTTCTTTTTTAGTAGTGTTGGGGTCTTCAGGTTCATTTCTGAAGAACAGAAATAAAGCTGAGCTCAGCAGTGACTCCCGCTCGGTCTGAGTTCACCTCCTTCTCCTGCTTTCCTCGCTTCTCCCCTCTCCTCTCCTGTCTACTTCACTTCCTTCCTTCCTAAATGTTCTCCAAGCACCAAGCGTGTGATCCAATGGGGAGGGGAGAGGTCGTGGGAGAGGTGGTGGCCGGCAGAAGCGGACGGAGACAAATGGAGAGGTCTTGGCTTGCTGCGAGCTCCAGGTGACTCCTAGCCGCTCTCTGGTGCTGATGACCACTCTGATCTTGGCTGTGTCAGATCTTGACCCCAGACTCTTCATCTGCAAAATGCAGTCACCACATGGCCTGTAGCTCCTTCCCTTTCCCATGGGACTTTATGACTACATGGAGGTGGCCCCAGTTAGGATGACCATGAGAGACAGACAGTAAAAGGTGGAGGACTTTGCTCAAGGATCAAAGTGGGTGTTTCCACCAGAGTCCTTTTGTGCTAACAAGAACACTCCAGAAAAAGACTAGAAAGAGACCACTTAACCCCCACATAAAATGTGGCCTTAGGCCATGTTCGGCCCCCAAACAGACAGGTTGAGCAAACACAGGTCTGGTACACAGCAGATGCTCACTAAATAAACTTTGCTGATTTAGAGAATGCCCAGTAAGCAGCAAATTCACAAGTGTGTGTTTAAAGGCCAGGCATACACAGTTCTGAAAACCTGGCAGCCACTTGGAAGATGAGAGCTGGGTGAAGCAGGAGAGTGCACAGCAGAGGGTGGCTGGGTGGCGGGGACTCTGTTCTTCCTTCCACCATCAACTAGGCTCTCCTCAGCCCCCAGTTCTTCCCTCCATGTTCTGCGCCGCAGTCTAGTCTGTCCTATTGAATGCGGCTTGTGTATATGGACTTGTCCTTTCTCAGGACAAGATAGCATCCCAATCTGTTGAGATTCCAGGATGTACCCTGCCTTGCACCCCTCTAGAACCACTGTCATCTGTTTTCCACATCCTGCAGAATGAGTACCTTGCTATAGGAAAGCCCTGCTGTGCGTGCATCAGAGCAGGCACACACTCACCATGCATCTTGTTACTCCTCTGGAAAACAGCATCGCTTTTGTCAACGGAGTTGGGGTCGGTACAGAAATGCTTGATGTTCTCATCCAGGTACCAGCTCTGGTTCTCATCCACGAGAGTGAACATGATAATGAACTCCCGGTCCACATCAGTCCTTGTCCCTGAGTATCTGTTCAGCACACCTGTCAGCAACAGCCAAGAGAGTTCAGAGAAGCAGTTCAAGTCCACTGCGTCTGTCCAAGTGAACCTCCTTTCTACCAATGGCTCTGTAAGCTGGACACGTGTCTATGACCTAAATAAAGAAGGAAAGCCCACAGCCCAAACATGCAGGCAGAAAATGACTTTGGTGGAAGTGCAGAAGGGTAGAAAAGTCACGAGACAGAAGTCTTCAGCACTGCAGACTTGGGAAGCTGGCTATGCCTTGAGAGCCGTTATTGACAGTGTATGCACACGCGCTCACACACACAGAAAGAGACACTGACCACATATACATACATACACATATAGACACGTACACACACATGCATACATTCACACACAGACCACACATAGACATGCACCACATAAATACACACACATGCACACATGGATATGCACAGACATATGCATACACACATAAACAGACACACATAGACATGCACACACATATGCACAAACATACATACACATACATGCATACACATATAGACACATAAACACATGCATGCACACATAGATACACATACCCCCCCCCACACACACACAGAGTTAAGAACAAGTAAAGCAGTAAACTGATGTCTGGATGAGGTGATGAGGCAAAACCATCCCCGGATATTTGACGGCTGCTCATTTTCCTACATGTACCATTACAGGGTTTTATTTATTTCTAAACAAAACACATCTGCCGGGCGTGGTGGCACAAGCCTTTAATCCTAGCACTTGGGAGGCAGAGACAGGCAGATCTTTGTGAGTTCAGGGCCAGCCTGGTCTACAGAGTGAGTTCCAGGACAGCTGGAGCAACAGGGAGACCCTGTCTCAAAAAGACCAAAAANAAAAAAAAAAAAAAAAAAAAAAAAAAAACTCATCAATCCCAGAACCCTGTGGTGACTTGCAAATAGCATCTGAATCACTGCCCTCTGCTGTGCTGTCAGAGGGATCTGTGTTACAAGAACTTCCCTACTCTAGAGGAAGAGGTGCATGCTCTGTGAAGCAAGACCTGACTCTCATTCCCCCATGGCCCAGGAAGAAGCTTCTGGCAGGGGAGGCTGCCTACCTGGCTTACACACCAGCAGGGGCCCAATGAGGCCAGAGCAGATGTCCTTAGGAGCATCGATGTGTGAGTGGTACACCCAGGTCAGGCAGTTGGCATCTGCCGGAGCAGGTGCATATTCCTCCCTCACTGGCCAGACGTAAGTGTAGTTTTTGCCAGGGGGGACCATGTCGTCATCCTTGTTCCTTCCAGATGTCCCATCTGGATATAAGGCTCCTAAGGACAAAAGAAGGCACTGTCAAAGCAGAGACCTTGTGTTACAGTGGACAGGCCAGAATCTGGAGTCCAAAGTAAATGAATTTAAAATGTCCATGGGACTCAAGGCAAAATTAGCTGAGTTTTTAGTTCTTACCTTGATTCTCCTCAGTAAAGCTGAAATGCTCACATCTATCCCATGGGGACAGATAACTCAGTGGAGAAATGCATAGAGTGCTTCACCCAGATATAGTCCTCACACAAAGACCTGATGATCCTGGGACCCCTAGAAGGCTGACCATTCTCCTCCCCTGCCCCACAGGGGTCTTTTCATCCTATGGGTTAGATGGGAACATGCATTGTAGATACACAGACAGCTGGGTGATAAAACAAAATATTGTGAAGAGGGTAAGTTTGGATCAGAATATATGGTCTACACAAGAGCAGACCTGGGAAGGTCAACCACAGTTGGTACACCCAGGTCAGGGCAGGCTAGACCACAGCATCGGTACATCCAGGACAGAGCAGGCTAGACCACAGCATCGGTACATCCAGCACAGAGCAGGCTAGACCACAGAGTTGATTCAGCCAGGACAGAGCAGGCTAGACCACAGCATTGGTACAGCCAGGACAAAGCAGGCTAGACCACAGCATTGGTACATCCAGGACAGAGCAGGCTAGACCACAGCATTGGTACAGCCAGGACAAAGCAGGCTAGACAACAAACTAACTCTTGGCAGACTATTCAGTTGAGGAAAGTTGCTGCTAGAATCAGTGTGGAAGGTCAGTAGAAGGCAGGTGACCAATTTATGTCAACAGCAACATAATTAACATCAGAAGCTTCTTGATGCAGATGAGCCTGGAGGGGCCCTGAAGGTCCAGCAGGACTCACAGTGTTGCTGAAAAGCAGAGGGAGCGTGAGGGACAGAGAGGGAAGTGGCCCCGGATGCCCTGTGCCCTCAGCTCTGTCACACGTCCATTTGTTCATTCATCAGCATGAACTGGATATAGACCACATGCAAATTCTGTGTTAAAGATTATGGTAGTGAATTCGAATAAGACAGCAAACCTAAGAAAAGATGGAACCAAAACCTAACGCTACCTTTTAGACATTTTGCCATAAAAACATAAGTTGGTGTCTCAGGAAGGAAACCAGAAGAAAGTACCAGGTAAGCCCCTACTCTGTACCAAGTTCTGTGGTCCTGTGGCTTGAACCCAGGGCCTCAAACATAGGGCAAGCATTCTGCCACTGAGCTACACTCTCAGCCTGAACACCTTTTGTGCTGGATAGCTTTAGTGTCAACTTGACACACCTCGGTGGAGGGAGCCTCAATTGGGGAATTGGCTCCATTGGATTGGCCTGTGGCCACGTCTATGGAGTATTGTCTTGATTGTCGAGCATTGTGGGAGGACCCAGCCCACTATGAGTGGTGCCACCCTGGGCAGGTTGTTGTGTACCATATAAGAAGGCAGACTGAGCCGGGCGTGGTGGTGCACGCCTTTAATCCTAGCACTTGGGAGGCAGAGGCAGGTGGATCTTTGTGAGTTCAAGTCCAGCCTGGTCTACAGAGTGAGTTCCAGGACAGCTGGGGCTACAGAGAGACCCTGTCTTGAAAAGACCAAAAAAAACTAACCTCTGCTTCTGCCCAGCCCCAAGCCATCAATGCCTCGCTGCCAGGACTTGATTCCCTGGAACACCATCAAATCGTAAATCAAATAAACCTCTTCCTTTTATAAGTTTCCTTGGTCATGCTGGTTTTATCACCAGAAGTGACATATACAGGTGGTTTGGTTTGAAATAGTCAGAATGAAGTCCACCCATTCTGCAGCAATGGTTAATGGGGGACTGTCTGATTAGGAGTGGTACACGTGTTGTCTACACTGCAACGGTAAGTAGACGTGATGGACTGGAGGAGTGAGGAAGAAGAAGGAGCAATGATTCACCTGTCCTAGCCTGAGGTCATAGTGATGGCTGGAAAAGACACATCTCTGAGGGGAGACTCCAAGTCGTTCGTGCCATGCTGGCTAACAGTGAGTCTGTCTGCACACAAGGAGAGAAAAGACAGGCTGGGAAGATGGTACTCTTGAAGAGGACCAGAGTTCGGTTCGCAGCACCCACATCAGGATAGCTCATCACCCCGTAACTCCAGCTCCACAGGGCTCTGATGGTCCTTCGGCCTCCACGGCACTATGGCACACTCAAGTGGCACTACCACATGCAGACACATATACACATAATAAAATAACATATTAAATAATAGTAACAAAGATAGGAGACAAAGGGTCTGCAGGACGAGAAATTGAAGGCACACTGGAACAGCCTTAATGTGCAGCGTGTTCTCTGGCTACTCAGATCCACCAGGAGGACACAGGACTCACTAGCCCAAGATGCTTCAGCACAGCCTCCTCCGATTACCTGCTGACCAAAGCTAAGCAGATCTGAAAAAGCTGCCCCTCAGAAGCCTTTACTCAAAAATATAAACGAGGGCAAAGATGATGGCTCAGCGGCTAAAAACATGCACCACTCTTGCAGAGGACCTCTACAGAGCTATGTGGGGGCAGCTCACCACACCCTTTAATCAGCTCCAGGGAATTCCAATGGCTCTAGCCCTGAGGGGGGCCTCACATGCACATATCCCCCCCAACACACCACACACACACACACACACACACACACAACATATAATAACAAACAATAAAAATATATGTTCAGTGTCAGATTTTGGGAGCGTGGCATGTATGGTGATGGCGGCATGCCTTTAACTCTAGCACTGGGAGGCAGAGGCAGGGATCTTTTGTGAGTTCAAGCAGCCTGGTCTACAGAGTGAGTTCCAGGACAGCTGGGGCTTACAGGGAGACCCTGTCTTGAAAAAGACCAAAATAAATAAATAAAAAAAATAAAGGCAGTGGACTGGAGAGATGGCCTCAGCGGTTAGAGTCTGACTCTCTGTGCAGGGACCTGGTTCGATTACTCAGCACCCACAATGGCGGCTAAAGAACTTGTCTTTAACTCTAGTTTCCAGGGAAATCCGCAGCACTCTTTCTGACCTCCAAGGCATTGCCACGACACGGTGGCTCAACCTACATAGAGACAGTTACACCTAAGGCCACATTAAAAAATAATAAGATACATAAAATAAAGACGGCAAAAACTGGGAAAAAATATGACCATGCATCGTAGAGGAAAAATGGGTTTAGCAGATTTAGCCTAGCGAGTCTCTAAACAAAGCACAGGACTAAACAGCAGTGTGGGAGGAGAGGAACACAGGTCAGACCTGTTAGTATATCTTTTAAATTGTCCAGGTTTCAATAGCAATTTTAAACAAGAGTCTTGAGTGCATGGCCATCGCTCACAGCCCCCTGCAACCACTGCTCAGGGTTAGATACAGTGTCACCGAGTGGGTATCCAGGACGCAGGAAGAGAACCTGTAGGGTTCTGGGCAGGACTTCAGTTTACCAGTGGACACAGGACCAGTTTCCGTTTCGACCCATGATCAGCATGAACCTGATGGAGCAGGTCATAGCTCTCAACTATGACAACCCACCTTGCTCCCTCACAACACAAGATCCTGTTCTGAGACAGACCTGCACGGCATTGGAGGAAAATGAAACAGTCTGAGGAGGGTTCCATTGAGGAGAGGAAGGAAGTTGAAGGCATCTAAGAAAAACACAGGCCAGATATGGGGTTGGTTGAGTCACCCAGAAAATGTCCATTTCCAGAGTTTGTGTGCGTGTGTGTGTGTGTGTATGTGTGTGTAGTGTGTGTGATAATGTGATGTGTGTCGTTTGTCTTTTTGAGGAAGTTCTTTTTTTTTATTTTTATTTTATTATTCTTTATATGTATGATGTACACTGATGTCCTGCATGCATGCAGTTTCTGAGCACCTGTTGTCTATGCAATGCCGTGGATAGGATACGGAGGGTGTCGGGATTCCCCTGAGAACTTGAGTTAAGACCGGTCTCAGCCACCACTGTGTGCCGGGGACTCGACCACTTGGTCCTTGCAAAAGCAGTCGGCGCATCTAACTGCAGGCCATTTCTCCAGCCCCCGCAGGAGATTCCTTTTTTAAATTCCCAAAGTACATAGCTCCTCTTGGCAAGAGACAGAGCGTTGTGAAGAAGGAATGCATTTCTCAGGAGATTTTCAGAAGGCTTTTCTCCATCTCCTCCCCTCTCTCAAGCAGCTGGCCATTGATCAGGATCCCTCTGCAGATCACAGTGATGAAGAATTGGGTCCCACGAGTTCACATAGCATGGACTCCCATCTGGGCTTGCGGACAGCTAATTAGAAAAAAAGGGCCAAAGTCTTGTGGTCCCTTCGGGCTGCACTACTTGTGTTGTTCTGTAAATGTGTAGTGTTCTTAATCTTGTGAGATGGAGAGTCGGCACCAAACATGTCTCTAGTTATCTCTTGAGATCGATTACTCGGCTGTCAGGACCGATTGCCTTACCGTAACACTTGCTATGTCAATTTTCTTTGACATGAGTAAAATAGTAAAAAATTTAACATACTATTGAAGGATGTACATAGTATTTAAAAGTTATTTGTAATAGACTGTGAACTTTTAAGTATTTGGACATTTTAAGGACTGTGGGGCTTTTAAGGTTGTACTGTCTTAGGTTGTGATTAATGTTAACATCATATTTTGGGGATAAGAACTGGAAAGGTGGTGGTTTAATAGTGATGTGTTTTGTGTGTCAAGTTGACAAGGGGTCAATTGTGCTGGATAGCTTTGGTGTCAACTTGACACACCTGGGTTGAGGGAGCCTCAATTGGGGAATTGGCTCCATTGGACTGGCCTGTGGCCACATCTGTGGAGTACTGTCTTGATGGTCGAGTAGTGTGGGAGGGCCCAGCCCACTACGGGTGGTGCCACCCTGGGCAGGTTGTTGTGTACCTTATAAGAGGGCAGGCTGGGCATGGGCCAGGGGAGCAAGCCAGTAAACAGCATTCCTCCAGGGCCTGTGCTTCAGCTCCTGCCTCCAGATTCCTGCCCTGAGTTCCTGCCTTGGGATCCCTGATTGATGAACTGTAATGCAGGAGATGGTGTTTTGTCACAGCAATGGAAGACAAACTAGAACAGAACCCAGGGCCTCACACATGGGGCAAGCATTCTACCACTGAGCTACACCCTCAGCCTGAACACCTTTACTCTTCAGAGCAACCCCTGAGGTTATAAATATCCATATCATAAATTAATATCCATATCATAAATCAATACTGATAGCAAGTGGATGGGCTAGATAGAATTTGATATGTCTCCACCAAAATTATTGAGAAGAGTCTGTGGCCCACTTTTATACTTATTTATTCACTTACATTTTTTATATATTAACTTTCAACAACTTTTAGTCTAAGAAGGAGAAGAATTACTTTCCAAATTAAGTCTATACAACACATAACACTTAGAGATAGTCAGAGATGTCTGCTGATAAAGTCAGGGAAAACACATGAAAGAAGGAAATAAATTTCAGGATTTAGATCCTGTCTGTAGCTTATATTTAGGTGATAATGTCAGATATAGCTGTAGTATATTCTAAGCTAATATAGTCAACTTACATTGCTTCTTTTTCCCTAGAAGGAAACATCACTTAAAGAAAAAGGAAATTTTTGCTAATGTTAATTTCTTAGAGGATATTTTCAAGAAGTCATCATATATGTATATATACATTATTGAGAAATGTAATGAATTATATTTTCAATAACCTTCTTTTAAAATATTTTTTCTTTTTTCTTTTTTTTTTTTGAGACAGGGTCTCCCTATATAGCCCTAATTTGCTTGGAACTTGCTATGTAGACCAGACTGCCTTCAATCCCACAGAGATTCAACTACCTGAGTGCTGAGATTAAAGGCCTGTGTGTCACCACAACCAGCTCTTAAAATGATTTTTGCATTGTCTTTCAATCTGAGGTGAGAATATTCTTATAAAGCTGTTTGTACTCAACGTTAACTAATGTGATTTGTTAGTTTCTAACCTGATAGAGGAATAAAGCAAAAAAAATCCAGATTGCTATTTTCTATCTATTTAATCCATAGTGTTTTCAAGAAGTTCTCAGGAGGCAGCTGATAGGGTGCTTGGCCTCCTGTAAACACAGGTTCTGTTTGACCCCAGCATAGATTATGCGAAGAAGCCATGAAGCTGGCTACAACTGGTTACAAAAACAAATTGCTTGGTTCTCTGGAAGTGAACAAAGGCATCTAGAACCATCTGTGCTGAGCTGCTGCAGGAGGGGGTTGTGTGGTGCTCCTGCAGGACTCTGTGGTGCTCCTGAAGGGCTCTGTGGTGCTCCTGCAGGACTCTGTGGTGCTCCTGCCTGGGCTCTGTGGTGCTCCTGCAGGACTCTGTGGTACTCCTGCAGAGTTCTGTGGTGCTCCTGCAGGACTCCGTGGTGCTCCTGCAGGACTCTGTGGTGCTCCTGCAGGGCTCTGTGGTGCTCCTGCCTGGGCTCTGTGGTGCTCCTGCCTGGGCTCTGTGGTGCTCCTGCCTGGGCTCTGTGGTGCTCCTGCAGGACTCTGTGGTGCTCCTGAAGGGCTCTGTGGTGCTCCTGCAGGACTCTGTGGTGCTCCTGAAGGGCTCTGTGGTGCTCCTGCCTGGGCTCTGTGGTGCTCCTGCAGGGCTCTGTGGTGCTCCTGCCTGGGCTCTGTGGTGCTTCTGCCTGGGCTCTGTGGTGCTCCTGCCTGGGCTCTGTGGTGCTCCTGCCTGGGCTCTGTAGTGCTCCTGCAGGGCTCTGTGGTGCTCCTGCAGGGCTCTGTAGTGCTCCTGCCTGGGCTCTGAGGTGCTCCTGCCTGGGCTGCTCCTGTCCCCTCTCACCTACCTTCAGCACCACTGGAGAGGTGATGTTGTGGTTTGAATGAGTGTGTCCCCCATAGGGTTCAAGTATTCAGATATTTTGTCCCCAGTTGGTGGTGCTGCTTTAGGAGGTCTTAGAAGGTATGGCCATGCTGGAGGAAGTAAGTCACTGGGGGTGGGCTTAGTGCGTTTAACAAGACTTGCAGTCTTCTCTCTCTCTCTCTCTCTCTTGACTTCCTGTGCTCATTGGAGATGTGAACCTCTGCTTTCTGCCCCAGCCCCAGCCATCATGCCTCCTGCCATGGACTCTGATTCCCTGGAACCATCAAATCGTAAACTCAAATAAACTCTTCCTTTTATAAGTTCCCTTGGTCATGCTGGTTTTATCACAGCAACAGAAAAGTGACTAATACAGGTGGTTTGTTTGAAATAGTCAGGAATGAAGTCCACCCATTCTGCAGCAATGGTTAATGGGGGACTGTCTGATTAGGAGTGGTACACGTGTTGTCTACACTGCAACGGTAAGTAGACGTGATGGACTGGAGGAGTGAGGAAGAAGAAGGAGCAATGATTCACCTGTCCTAGCCTGAGGTCATAGTGATGGCTGGAAAAGACACATCTCTGAGGGGAGACTCCAAGTCGTTCGTGCCATGCTGGCTAACAGTGAGTCTGTCTGCACACAAGGAGAGAAAAGACAGGCTGGGGAGATGGCTACTCTTGAAGAGGACCAGAGTTCGGTTCGCAGCACCCACATCAGGTAGCTCATCACTCCCCGTAACTCCAGCTCCACAGGCTCTGATGTCCTTCTGGCCTCCACGGGCACTGGCACTCAGTGCGCACACCCATGCAGACACATATACACATAATTAAAATAACATATTAAATAATAGTACAAAGATAGGAGACAAAGGGTCTGCAGGACGAGAAATTGAAGGCACACTGGAACAGCCTTAATGTGCAGCGTGTTCTCTGGCTACTCAGATCCACCAGGAGGACACAGGACTCACTAGCCCAAGATGCTTCAGCACAGCCTCCTCCGATTACCTGCTGACCAAAGCTAAGCAGACATGAAAACTGCCCCTCAGAAGCTTGTCTCAAAAATATAAACGAGGGGCAAAGAGATGGCTCAGCGGCTAAAAACATGCACCACTCTTGCAGAGGACCTCTCAGCAGCTATGTGGGGCAGCTCACAACCCCTTTAATCAGCTCCAGGGAATCCAATGGCTCTAGCCTCTGAGGGGGCCTCACATGCACATACCCCCCCAACACACACACACACACACACACACACACACACACACATATAAATGAAAATACTCCATTAAAAAATAAAGGCAAGGGCCGGGCGTGGTGGCGCATGCCTTTAATCCTAGCACTCAGGAGGCAGAGGCAGGCGGATCTTTGTGAGTTCAAGGCCAGCCTGGTCTACAGAGTGAGTTCCAGGACAGCTGGGGCTACAGGGAGACCCTGTCTCAAAAAGACCAAAAAATAAATAAATAAAAAAATAAAGGCAAGTGACTGGAGAGATGGCTCAGAGGTTAGGAGTGCTGACTGCTCTTGCAGGGGACCTGGGTTCGATTCTCAGCACCCACATGGCGGCTAAGAACTGTCTTTAACTCTAGTTCCAGGGAAATCCGACGCCCTCTTCTGACCTCCAAGGCATTGCACGACACGGGTGCATCAACCTACATAGAGACAGTACACTCAGACACATTAAAAAAATAATAAATACATAAAATAATAGAGGCAAAAACTGGGAAAAAATATGACCATGCATCGTAGAGGAAAAATGGGTTTAGCAGATTTAGCCTAGCGAGTCTCTAAACAAAGCACAGGACTAAACAGCAGTGTGGGAGGAGAGGAACACAGGTCAGACCTGTTAGTATATCTTTTAAATTGTCCAGGTTTCAATAGCAATTTTAAACAAGAGTCTTGAGTGCATGGCCATCGCTCACAGCCCCCTGCAACCACTGCTCAGGGTTAGATACAGTGTCACCGAGTGGGTATCCAGGACGCAGGAAGAGAACCTGTAGGGTTCTGGGCAGGACTTCAGTTTACCAGTGGACACAGGACCAGTTTCCGTTTCGACCCATGATCAGCATGAACCTGATGGAGCAGGTCATAGCTCTCAACTATGACAACCCACCTTGCTCCCTCACAACACAAGATCCTGTTCTGAGACAGACCTGCACGGCATTGGAGGAAAATGAAACAGTCTGAGGAGGGTTCCATTGAGGAGAGGAAGGAAGTTGAAGGCATCTAAGAAAAACACAGGCCAGATATGGGGTTGGTTGAGTCACCCAGAAAATGTCCCTTTCCAGGAGTTTGTGTGCGTGTGTGTGTGTGTGTATGTGTGTGTGTGTGTGTGTGTGTGTGTGTGTTTGTCTTTTTGAGGAGTTCTTTTTATTTTATTTTTATTTTATTTATTCTTTATATGTATGAGTGTACTGTCTGCATGCAGGTTTGTGCACCTGTGTCATGCAATGCCGTGGAGATCAGAAGAGGGTGTCGGATTCCCCTGGAACTGGAGTTAAAGACGGTTCTCAGCCACCATGTGGGTGCCGGGGATCGAACCCTGGTCCTCTGCAAAAGCAGTCGGCGCTCTTAACTGCTAGGCCATTTCTCCAGCCCCGAGGAGTTCTTTTTAAATTCCCAAAGTACATAGCTCCTCTTGGCAAGAGACAGAGCGTTGTGAAGAAGGAATGCATTTCTCAGGAGATTTTCTGAAGGCTTTTCTTCCATCTCTCCCACTCTCTCAGCAGCTGGCCATTGATCCAGGATCCCTCTGCAGACACATGATGAAGAATTGGGTCCCACGAGTTCACATAGCATGGACTCCCATCTGGGCTTGCGGACAGCTAATAGAAAAGCCAGTGTGGTCCCTTCGGGCTGCACTACTTGTGTTTGTTCTGTAAATGTAGTGTTCTTAATTTAGTGAGATGGAAGAGTCGGCACCAACATGTCTCTAGTTATCTTTGAGATCGATTACTCGGCTGTCAGACCGATGCCTACCGTAACACTTGCTAGTCAATTTTCTTTGGACATTGAGTAAATAGTAAAAAATTTAACATACTATTGAGGATGTACATAGTATTTAAAAGTTATTTGTAATAGCCGGGCGTGGTGGCGCACGCCTTTAGTCCTAGCACTTGGGAGGCAGAGGCAGGCGGATCTTTGTGAGTTCAAGGCCAGCCTGGTCTACAGAGCGAATTCCAGGACAGCTGGGGCTACAGGGAGACCCTGTCTCAAAAAGACCAAAAAAAAAAAAAAAGTTATTTGTAATCTTAATTCAATTAAAACACTATCTTTCAAAAAAATGAATAATATTGATAGTAAAATTGCTACATTATAAGATTAACCCAAAAGGAATACTGTGGCCTTATAATCATATTACAGTGTAGGAAATATTACACTTAAGTGGATTCAAGCTGTTTGCAAAGAGCTCTTAACTGTGTGACTTGTTGCTCAATAATAAATAGAAGCCAAGGTCCACCCACAAGCCCCACTGCCCATTCCCACACTGTGGGGCTCTTGCTTTGCAGGACAAGGACTGTGGTCTGGTTGTCAGTCATCACCTAGGCGATCAGTTTTGTTCAGGCACCGACTCTATCTCCCAATCTTTATCGCTCAATGTTGAACTTCATCTCAGCATTTGTGTCTGACTTTTGGGTGTTCTTAAAAATCGCACGGTGGCGCACTCCTTTAATCCTAGCACTTGGGAGGCAGAGGCAGGCGGATCTTTGTGAGTTCAAGGCCAGCGGGGTCTACAGAGTAAGTTCCAGGACAGCTGGGGCTACAGGGAGACCCTGACTCGAAAAGACAAAAAAAAAAAAATCACCTTTATTGAAGGCAAAGCTAAGTCTACTTTAAAAGACTGGAAATAGAAAAAAATGAAATCTTTTAGAAAGTCCTTCAGAGATTACTGAATTTCCATAAGTGCTGAAATCAAAGCATTCACAGCTTCTATTAAATGCTTTCTCCCCAGTGTCTTGATCTTATCTTTCCTAAAATGTAATTTTCCTTTTTTTTTTTTATTGGTCTTTTTGAGACAGGGTCTCCCTGTAGCCCCAGCTGTCCTGGAACTCACTCTGTAGACCAGGCTGGCCTTGAACTCACAAAGATCCGCCTGCCTCTGCCTCCCAAGTGCTAGGATTAAAGGTGTGCACCACCACGCCCAGCTCCTAAAGTGTAATTTTTTTTAATGATGCAGAATTAGTGTCTATCAAAAGGAGACTTTCAGCATAGATGTAAGCAGGGGGTGGGAGGAGTGATTAATAGAAAGAGGGGAACTCAGAGAAACAAGACTGCGTCTGTGGGCTGCTCTGAGGGGTCGCCAGCCTGCTGCTCTGCAGGCTCCTCTCTGATGTGCTGCACAGATCTGGTTCTATTTGTTTCCCCTGCCCACATTTAATTCAAGGGTGTTAAAACAATGCAAAATTTTTACTATTTGTGAGAGTATACTGTTTGGTACATGCATATGTGCACATGTAGTGTGCTTGTGTGCACGTGTGTGCGAGTATGTGTATGTGTGCCATGTGTGTACATGTGGTGGTCAGAGGAGGATTCGGGGAGTTTCCCTGTATTGCTGTCTGTCCTATTCTCTTGAAACAGTCTCCCGCTGAATCTGAGGCTCACCATTTTGGCTAGGCGGGCCAGTCTGAGCTCTTGGGATCTGCTTGCCTTGGTTCCCCAGTGCTGAGGTTACAGGGAAGTGCAGCTATGCCTGGCCTTCTACTCGGGTGCTGGGGATTCCACCTCAAGTGGTTAAGAGCTCAAGTGGTTAAGAGCACTGGCCGCTCTTCCAGAGGACCAAGGTTACCCAGTGGTTAAGAGTACTGGGCTGGAGAGATGGCCTAGCGGTTAAGAGCGCCGACCACTCTTACAGAGGACCCGGGTTTGATCCCCAGCACTCACATGGCGGCCGAGAATCGTCTGAAACTCCAATTCCAGGAGAACTCCAGTTCCAGGGGAATCCGAGACCCTCTTCTGTCCTCCGCTGCACTGCACGACACGGGCGCACAAACTTGCATGCAGACAGTACATTCATACACATACAGAAATAAATAAAATTAAAAAAAAAAAAAAGAGTACTGGCTGCTCTTCCAGAGGACCGAGATTCAGTTCCCAGCACCACACGGTGGCTCACAGTGGTTGCTGGCTCAAGTTCCAGAGAATTCAATGCCCTCTCTGGCCTCCAACAGCTCCAGGCATGCACATAGTCCACAAATACACATGTAGACAAAACACTGAGACACACAAAATAAGAACAAGTCTAAAGATTTATAAAAAGAGGAATCACTTAAAAAGTTTTAAAGATTTCAAAACTGCACACTTGGACATCTAAAAGAACTATGTATAAAAATTGAAGGAAAGCTGGACAAAAATTATTGTACAAATGGATAGTCCCATAAGGAAATACAAATTATTTTAAAAGGGAAATTGAAGTTATAGTATCCAAAGTACAGTAATTAAAGGAAACATTTACTAAGGGACTCAACTGTGGAGTCCAAAAGGCAAGAGCATCATGAACTTGACAATCAATCAACAGAAATCATCTAAAAAGGGGAAATTTTTAAGAGAATAAAAGATATGTGAGATATGTGGGACAGAATAAATTCTAAAATATGCATGGTGTTTGTCCACAGGAAGAGAACAAAAAAAGATTAAAAGTTATAGGGGCTGGAGAGATGGCCTAGCGGTTAAGAGCGCCGACCGCTCTTGCAGAGGACCCGGGTTCGATCCCCAGCACCCACATGGCGGCTGAGAACCGTCTGAAACTCCAATTCCAGGAGAACTCCAGTTCCAGGGGAATCCGAGACCCTCTTCTGACCTCCGCGGCATTGCACGACACGGGTGCACAGACTTGCATGCAGACAGTACATTCATACGCATACATAAATAAATAAAATTAATAAAAAAAAAGTTATATGAAGTAAGAATGACCAAATTTTTTCCCAATTTGATGAAAAACATTAATGAGCCACCTTTGATAAATAGAAGGATCCCCACAAATAGAGGCATCACTATTAAACTGGGGAAAGAAGAAGACAGAGATGTAACATTGAAACTAGAAATAGAAAAAGACATCTCGCCAGGCGTGGTGACGCATGCCTTTAATCCTAGTGCTTGGGAGGCAGAGGCAGGCAGATCTTTGTGAGTTCAAGGCCCACCTGGTCTACAGAGTGAGTTCCAGGACAGCTGGAGCTACAGGGAGACCCTGTCTCGAAAAGACCAAAACAAGAAAAGAAAAAAGACATCTCGCCACACAATGCAAGCATCCAGAGCCCTTGAACAGCACATGGACAAAGTCTATCCATCTGACAGCCTACAACCTTCCACCCTGAACTGTACCTTCTCTACAAGAACACAGAATGCTCTCCAGAACAGACAACAACATGGCAGGTATAAAAAAAAAGGCCTTGACAAGTTCGGAGGGGTTGCTGTTCTAATATGTTCTCCAATCATAACAGAATTAAGCACCATTATATTAGTCAGGGTTCTCTAAAGAAACAGAAGCAACAGGACAAATATATAGTTATATACAATTTATTGATTTGCTCATGTGACAGAGTTCAAGGAGTCCAACAGTAGCTGCACCACACTGGAGAGGCTGAGAATCCAGGGAACTGCTTAGTCTGCAAGGCTGGATGTCTCAGTAGTCCCAACCTGGTGTTGAAGGCCCGATGGATCCCAGGAGATCTGCTGGTCTCAGTACATGCTGGGATCCATAGGGTTGATCACAGCAGCAAGACAAACTCACCAGTGAGAGAGAGGCAAGCCACAGGAAAAAAAGGGACCAGATCCCTCTGCCATGGCCTTTAATACTGCCTGCCGGCAGAAGGTAACACCCACATTTGGGGTGGGCCATCTGGGTTGAGGTAGTCCAATCTGAAGATCCTTTTTCTCTTATTTGTTCCTTAGTCCAGTCAAGTTGACACCCAGGATTAATCATCACAACCATTAACAGAAGAAATCACAGAAATAATCCAAATATTGGAAGGTAATATATATTGAAATAACCCACCGATCCAAGAAAAATCACAAGGGAAATTATAAAATAATTGGAGCTGAGCCAGGTGTGGTGGTGCACACCTTTAATCCTAGCACTTGGGAGGCAGAAGCAGGCAGATCTCTGTAAGTTCAAAGCCAGCCTGGTCTACAGAGTGAGCTCCAGGCCAGCTAGGACTAAAGGGAGACCCTGACTCAAAAAGACCAAAAAATTTGGAGCTGAATTAAAGTGAAGATGAAACATGAGGAGGCAGGGATGGTTCAGGGGTTTAAGAGCACTGAGTGCTCTTCAGAGGATAAGAGCTCAGTTCCCAGCACCATGCTGGGTGATTCTTCCAGAAACTGAAACAAGGCAAGAGTGTCTGCTCTTGCTCCCATCAGTACAGGCCATCCTGGAGTGCCTAGCAGTGGAACAAGGAAGAGAAAATTAAGCTATGCACATTGCTAAGAAAATGATAAAAATTCTTTACTCGTTATTATGCTACATTTAAAAATGTCAAGGAAGCTCAGACCCACATCAAGAAGATCATCCATCCATCATAACCAAGTTGGATTCATACCAGAGATGCAGGGATGGTTCAACACAAGAAAATCAATAAATATTATCAGGCATATAAATGGAATGAAAGACAAAAATCACACCATCATCTCAATTGACGCAGAAAAGGCCTTTGACAAAATCCAGCATCCATTCATGTTTAAAGTCCTAGAGGGAATTGGATTGGAGAGATCATTCCTCAATGTAATCAAAGCCATATACAGGAAACCCACAGCCAATATCTTCCTAACTGGGGAAACGACAGAAGCATTCCATTTAAAGGGAGGAACTCGACAAGGCTGCCCCCTGTCACCACTCCTCTTCAATATAGTGCTTGAAACACTTGCTAGGACAATAAGGCAAGAAAAGAAAATTAAAGGAGTACTAATTGGAAAAGAGGAAGTCAAGCCATCCCTTTTTGCTGATGATATGATTGTTTACTTAAGGGATGCTAAAAACTCCACCAGAAAACTCCTAGAAACAATTAAGAGTTTCAGTAATGTAGCAGGATACAAAATTAACCTAGAAAAATCAGTAGTCCTTCTTTACACCCACAAGAAGCAACTGAAGAAGGAATTCAAGGAGACCCTCCCACTCACAATAGCCTCATAAACAATAAAATACCTAGGAACAAACCTAACCAAAGACACCAAAGAGCTCTACAATAAAAACTTTAAACCTTTGAAGAAAGAAATTGAAGAAGACATCAGAAGATGGAAAAACCTCCCATGATCATGGATTGGGAAAATTAATATAGTAAAAATGTCCATTCTACCCAAACTCTTGTATAGATTTAATGCAATCCCAATTAAAATCCCTAAGAGTTAATTCACAGGCTTGGAAAAAAAGTCCTTAATTTCATTTGGAAAAACAAAAGACCCCAAATAGCCAAAACAAACCCGAGTGAAAAGAGCAACACGGGGGAATCTCAACACCAGACTTCAAACTATACTACAGGGCTATAGTCATAAAAACAGCTTGGTACTGGCACAAAAAAAAGACCTGTTGACCAATGGAATAAAACTGAAGATCCAAACTTGAGCACATACAATTTCAGCCATCTCATATTTGATAAGGGGGCCAAGAAGACACAATGGAGAAAAGATAGCATCTTCAGCAAGTGGTGTTAACAAAACTGGATCACTTGTAGAAGAATGAAATTAAACCCCTACCTCTCGCCCTGTCCAAAAGACAACTCCAGATGGATTAAAGACCTAAACATGAAACCCCAAACTCTGAAGGTGATAGAAGAAAAAGTTGGCAGCACACTACAAGAGATAGGCATAGGAAAAGACTTCCTAAATCAGACAGCAGCTGTGCAAGAATTAAGGTCAACAATTGACAAATGGGACCTCATTAAACTCAAAAGCTTCTGTACATCAAAAGAAACAATCAAGGAAGTGAAGAGAAATCCCACAGAGTGGGAGGAAACCTTCACTGCAGAAACATCTGACAAAGCATTGATCTCCAGAATATATAAACTATTCAAAAAACAAAGAAGAAAGAAAACAAATGACCCACTCAATAGATGGAGCAAAGAGCTGAACAGAGACTTCACAAGTGAGGAATTAGAGATGGCTGAGAAACATCTTAAGAATTGTTCAACATCACTTATAATTAAGGAAATGCAAATCAAAACCACTCTAAGATATCATCTTACTCCAATAAGACTGGCTAGGATCAAGAAAACAAATGATACCAAGTGCTGGAGAGGTTATGGGGAAAGAGGAACACTCATCCAATGATGGTGAGAATGTAAACTTGTACAGCCACTATGGAAAGCAGTGTGGAGAACCCTTGGAAGACTTGGAATAAACTTGCCACCTGACCCACCCATACCACTCCTGGGCACGTACCCACAAGGCTCACCTTACTGCAGAAATACATACACAGCCATGTTTATTGCAACTCTCTTCACAACAGCAAGGAGCTGGAACCAACCCAAGTGCCCCTCAACTGACAAGTGGATAGAGAAAATGTGGTACATCTACACAATGGAGTTCTATGCAGCGGTAAGGAAAGATGACATGAGCTTTGCAGGTAAATGGCTGGAGCTAGAGGACATCATGCTGAGTGAAGTAACACAGTCCCAGAAAAACAAACAATGAATGGTATCACTCATCTGTGGATGCTAACACCAATTACCTAATTGTACGGCAAACTGAGCAATGTCAATGCAATCTGAAAACAACTGTGCTCTTATATTGTGAATCCCTTAAAATATAATAAATTTTTAAAAATCTAAAAAAAAAATATCAGGGAAGCTACTAAATGCTTCCTAATAGACATGGTTAGCAAGGAATGAAGACATAATACAGAATTGAGTCTGTTTTTATTTACTAGAAACAAACCATCCAGAAATGAAACCAAGAAAACAGTTTCACTTATAACTTCATCAGAGAGAAAATGCCTTGGATTTAGCAAGAGAAATACATAGCATGGACACACACAAGGACACGGCATGGACACATATGAGGACACGGAGATGCATCAAGATCCTGCTCGCCTCGCTGTGAATGTAAAGGCTGCGATTGGGGTGAATGGTGAAACTACAGCGATGTAGTCTGGACACTCATTTGATCAACTTGATTGAACAAACAACCTGTCACCCCCCACTGGATGGTGGGGCTGTGGGGGTTTGGGCACAACAGCCTGCAGATTGGTTTTGCACGAAGGATGCTTGTACTCATGGATTATCACTTATAGCTAAAAAATGAAAAAAAAAAACTGAGAGAAAGATGCAGGACAGTTATGGCAGAATGCATGATCTGGGATGGGGTGGGGCTGGGGGGGGGAAGGGAAAGGGAAATATGCCTGATCTGAATTGGAAAATGATGTATGAAATACACAAAGCATCAATAAAAATTAAATAAAAAAAAAGATGTCAGTTCCCTGTTATTTTACCTCTGTTGGTCCTTTTCTTCCTTTCTTTCTTATTGGTATTTTAATATTTTTTATCTTATTTTATGTGTATGAGTGTTATGCCTGCACCTGTGTAAGTGCACCCATATTTCGCTGTGCCTGAGGAGAACAGAAGAGGGTGTTGGATCCCCCAGGAACTGGAGTTATGAACGGTGTTAGCCCCCATGTGGGTGCTGGGAGTCAAACCCTGGTCTTCTTCAAGAGCAGCCAGTGCTCTTAACCATTGAGCCATCTCTCCAGCCCCTCTTATTAGTTTTTAATTAATATGCAAAGCAATGTGTACTTTTCCTCTTGCTGGTCTCTTTGCTCCCCTCCCTGGTCCTTACTCCCTCTGCTGGGCTCCTCCCCCACTGAATGCCACAGGTATGCAGGCCAAAGGTATTCTACTCTTCCTCCTCTCATGGGTGGGCCCTTTCTAGGTTCCTGGCCTACACCCAATGCACACACAGGGATAAACCTTACTTGGTTGTGAGATGCTAAATATTTTAAATATGACTAGATTTTATTTTCTAATGTTTTGTTAACAATTTTTCAATGTAGGATCTGTATAAAAGAGAAAATGTGCAGTGCGTATCTTTCCAAACCCAGCTTATTTTGTTCAACATAATGATTTCAGTTACATTCATTTTCTTATACTTTTCATGATTTAATTTTTTAGACCTGAATAAAATCATATTGTTTGATGTTTCTCTTGGTGGGCATCTAGGCTGCTTCTATATCTTAGCTTTTGGGGCATTCATTTTTTTAAAGGGCAGATAGTGACTTTTTTCTTCATTGATCAATAAGCTCATGCAATCTCCATTTTAAAAATCCCATCTGCCAAAAAAAGAAAAGAAAAAGCCGGGTGTGGTGGTGCACGCCTTTAATCCTAGCACTTGGGAGACAGAGGCAGGCGGATCTTTGTGAGTTCAAGGCCAGCCTGGTCTAAAGAGTGAGTTCCAGGACAGCTGGGGCTACAGGGGGACCCTGTCTCGAAAAATACCAAAAAAAAAAAAATCCCATCTGCTATCTTTAAATGAAAATGACCTACACTAGTCAAGAAATATTGCAAAGAGGAATAAAGTTGAAGGACTCATATTCCTAAATTTTAAAATTTAGTGTAAACACCCAATAATGAAGAAATTGTGGTGCTGGTGCAAAGATAAACACATAGATTGGGTGGACAGACTGAGACCCCCAAATAAAGCCCTTTTGTCTAAGATCAGCGATGTCTGGTCCAGGATTTATTTGTCTCTTATTCCCTGGACCCAGAGTCAGTCAGTTGCATCTTGTGGGTGCTGAGCAGGACATCTGGGAATGAATGCAAACCTTTGAAAACTCTGTACTATGGTTAGCAAAAGGGAATTGATTCTAGTGGAGGGACAGTGCATGTCTATAACCCCCATAATCAGGGGGCTGAGGCAGGATCATCACAAGTTGAAGGAGCTTGGGCTACATAGTGAGTCCCAGGACATCTTAAGCAACAAAGAAAAAGAAGCAAATCAAGTTCCATAATCACATGAAGTAGGTGCCTAGCCTGGCCAGTGATCCAAGCTTTAACAATAGCCCCAGCAAGGTTAAGAGCAAAGGCTCATAGTGGCCTGTTGAAACTCATACACAGAAATGGCAGCCACACGAGTGTGGAGCGAAGGGGAGAGAACGGGTGGTAGACAGCCACATTCACACCAGTGTGGAGCAACGGGGAGAGAATGGGTGGTGGACAGCCACTCCACACCAGTGTGGAGAGGTGGAGAGAGAACGGGTGGTGGACAGCCACATCCACACCAGTGTGGAGAGATGGAGACAGAACGGGTGGTGGACAGCCACATCCATACCAGTGTGGAGAGATGGAGACAGAACGGGTGGTGGACAGCCACATCCACACCAGTGTGGAGAGATGGAGAGAGAACAGGTGGCAGACAGCCACATCCACACCAGTGTGGAGTGATGGGGAGAGGACGGGCAGCGGACAGCCACATCCACACCAGTGTGGAGCGATGGGGAGAGGACGGGTGGTGGACAGCCACATCCACACCAGTGTGGAGAGATGGAGAGAGGACGGGTGGTGGACAGACACATCCACACCAGTGTGGAGCGACGGGGAGAGGACGGGTGGTGGACAGCCACATCCACACCAGTGTGAAGAGACGGGGAGAGGACGGGTGGTGGACAGCCACATCCACAGCAGTGTGGAGAGACGGGGAGAGGACGGGTGGTGGACAGCCACATCCACACCAGTGTGGAGAGATGGGGAGAGGACGGGTGGTGGACAGCCACATCCACACCAGTGTGGAGAGACGGGGAGAGGACGGGCGGCGGGCAGCTGCATCCAACACAACTCAGCTGCCCCCCACTGTAAAATTTGGTCCAGATACCTTTCCTCTGTGGCTCTTGACTTCTTATTTATGAAATGATGACATTGAGCTAGAGGTGGGAGACACTCAAAGTGTTGAGAGAACATTTACATGTGCCAAGTTCTGGGCCAGGCTCTGGGGACAGTGCCCAAGCTACCCCAGTTGGTCTCTGCTCCCAGTCTAAGGTAGAGACAGGTCCAAACAAGTAGAAAGAAAAGGTCTCTTTTACTGTGCCACTTTGCCCAGTGCTGTGGGGTAGACCGACAGACTCTAACATGGGAAAAACACACATCAGGGCCTTGAGAAGGCTTCCTCAGGAAAGGGCATTTAAAGTATCCTTAGCTTAGAGACCTATGACCATTCTGAGGCTCTGAAAAACCCTTGAACTGAATTGAGATACTTGAGAACCTACATCTTTCTCTGAGGCAGAGGGTCACAGATTTCATAGATAGAAGAACCTGAGTTCACCAGTACTCACAGCCACAGAAACGACCATTGAAAGGTACGCATGACTCGCAAGTACACTGACAGATGGTAAACAATTGGATGTGTATACAGCGGAGAAGTCTCACTTTAAGAAGGAATGAAGTTTTGGGAGGTGTTGTTTAATAGACACTTAGCTCCTGTTCTGATGAGGAACAAGCTCTGAACAAAAGAGCAGTAAACTCACTTAATGCTGCCAAACTGCATTCTTGGAAATGAGTAAAAGGTTTTATGGTGTGTATGTATATCTACACACACACATTTATTTGTTTATGTATACATATGTATTTGAGATGCAGTCTCATGTAGCCTGGGCTAGCCTGGAATTCACTCTGTAACTGAGGAAGGTCATGACTTCTGATTCTCCTGTCACCCCCACCCCAGGTGCTAGGGTGACAACACACCTGCTTTCTGTGGTTCTGGGATGTGTTTCCGGCATGCTAGGGAACCACTCCACCAACTGACCTACGTCACACCCATATGGCACATTTGATGGTAAATTACCCATTGCTGTGACAGAATCTAGAATTACCTGGGACACGAGCCCCTTGCCATGCCTGTGAGGATTCTCTTAATTGGGTTGAGGTGGGAAGACGTAACCTGGAAGGGAGACCACCATTCCTTGGACTTGGTAGCCTAGACTGCATGCAAGCATCATGTCACTCTGCCTTCCAACTGAGGACCCCACATGACCTCGGCCCAGGCTCCTGCTGCTGTAACTTTCCCAACATGATGGACTTTAACCTTAAACTGTGAGCCAAAATAGACCTTCTTTCCTAAGTTGTTGTTGTTGTTCTGGGTATTTTATCATAAACATGGGCTCTGTGGCCGAGATTAGCTGATTTTCAGGACTCTGTCAATTCTAAGATATGCTTTCTAGAAATATGGAATGACAAAGACAAAAACTGGAGGTTTTCTCCATTTAATAAAACCAGATATCTTTACTGTCTACCTGCAGCATAAATCATTCTTTTACAAAGTCACAGTGAAGAAAGGGTGCAGGGCTCGTGGAATGGCTCAGCTTGACACTCCCTGTCAAGCCTGATGATCAGGATTTGATCCCTGGGACCCACATGGTAGAAGGAGGTAACAGACTCCTACAGGGGTCTATGCTGTGACATGAACACACCCCTTCCCAACTATGGACAAATAAATAAATGTTTGAAAAAAACTTTTTTTACAAAAAGGCATCAAAAATACCCTTCAGATTTACAAAACTTCCAGTTTCCCTGCACGACTTTCTATGATCAGTAGCTAAGAGCCACCAGGTCCCGGCTTCCGAGGAGAAGGTCTGGGCCTGATGCCAAGGTACCGGAGTTCTCCCCTCGCTCCTGCGCAGACCTGACACGGGGAGCCGCCCAGCCAGTTTGTGACTGCCCCAAGCTCCTCCGCGATGGAGAGGTGCGTCAACATCAGATCTAATGCACTGTGCCTGACACCTTCACATCACAACCTGCCACACTTGCTCTTGAGCAAGAACGTGTGGAGGGTCCTCCCAGAGTACCTAAAATGGCTCCCTGATGTTAAGATTTGTCTTCCGGAAGGAAACTGATAGAAGCTTCCTTCTGGGGGAGGAAGAGAGAGCAGAGGGGAGGGTCTTCAGGTTGGTGACAGCATGCCCTAGGAACAGCGGTCACCGCCTTCCCTCAGCCACATGCCCTATGCTGAGACGTGTGGCCTCCCCACGAGCCATTAGCCATGTGCCAACAGATCACAGACTGAACCTCCCAAGCTGTGAGCCAAAAGAAATATTTTCTCTTTTAAAAATGGTTAATTTAAAGCCAGGTGTGGTAGTGCATACCTTTAATCCCAGCACTCAGGAGGCAGAGGCAGGCGGATCTCTGTAAGCTCAAGGCCAGCCTAGTCTACATAGGGAGTTCCAGGACAGCTGGGACTACAGGAGGACTCTGTCTTGAAAAAAAATTTAAAGAGGGTTAATTTATCTTTATTTTATGCGTATGAGTGTTTTGCCTGCATGTATATCAGTGCACCCATGTTATGCACTGCCCACAAAGGTCAAAAGAGGGTGCTGATCCCTCGGAACTGGAGTTAGGGATGATTGTTAGGCTCCGAGGGGGTGCTAGGAATGGGACCTGCGCCCTCTTCTAGAGTGGTCACTACTCTTAGCTGCTGAGCCATCTCTCCAGCCCCTTTTCTGTTTATGATTTGATTATCTTAGGTAATTTTTTTATCATGATGGGAAACTAACACAGTTTTCAATACATATATTTCAACCTATATATACACACAATATATATACACATATATACAAACACACAGACACAGACACCCACCCACACGTACCCATATATATATATATGACATTTGAAAAGTCCTTCTATGTCAAAAGTCTAAAACTGCTCATTTGGTCTTTTTAATTACAGAGGAATCCAGAAGTGACATTATTGAGAAATAGACGACAGGATGAAGCACCAAAGATGGTGGCCAAGGTACTGAGATAACACCTCACAGCCAAGGCTAGCAGCTGAGCCAGGCTGTAGAGGGCATACACTGAGATAGCCACCTCCACCCTGGGCTGTGCCTGGTGACAGGAGCTGCCAGCCTTTCAGCCACTGTTTCCCAGATACCACAGAAGGGCATAAAGACAAGCTGGTCAGCTTCAGGGCAGTGGGGGGCCCAAAACCCAGCTCTGTGTCAATATGAAGGGGCGGGGTGCGGCTCAGTTAGCACGCATGGACCCCTGGGCTCCATCCTCAGCACCAGTGAACTGGGCGTGGCGGTGCACCCCTGCAGTCCCGCACTTGGAAGGTGGAAGTGGCAAGGTCAGAAATTCAATGTCATCCTCAGCTGCAGAGCAAGTTCAAGGTCAGCCTGGGCTACATGAGACCCCATCTCAAAAATAAAAAAAGGAAGGAAGGAAGGAAGGAAGAAAGAAGGGAGGGAGGAAGGAAGGAAGGAAGGAAAGAAGGGAGGAAGGAGGGAGGGAGGGGGAGGGAGGGAGGGGAGAAGGAAGGAAGGAAGGAAGGAAGGAAGGAAGGACGGAAGGAAGGAAGAAGGGAGGGAAGGAGGGAGGAAGGAAGGAAGGAGAGAAGGAAGGAAGGTAGGAAGGAAGGAAGGAAGGAAGGAAGGAAGGAAGGAAGGAAGGAAGGAAGGAAGGAAGGAAGGAAAGGGGGAAAAAAGACAAGGAAATACTAGCTGGGGAAGGGGAGAGAGAAGAGGGAGTCTTGTGAGCATGTGGCACCCTGTGCTCCTGGACCCCCTGCAGTGTAAGCGGTGATCTGACCCAGGAGACACAAAGAAGACCCAGTACAGAGCCGGTAATTACCTTCCGAATCCTTGTTGTAGAAGACGCCATGGGGGTGCAGAGAGAAAGGTCTAGACGCGAAGTTCTTCAAGTGGATGACAATCACGTCCCCCACTTCAGCCCTCAGGATGGGGCCCAGGAACCCGAGCCAGGGGGGCTTGGGGATCTCCGTGGAGTAGCTCCCATCCGTGAAGTGTCTGTAGACCGCCTTCTTATAGATGCCGCCTATCCTGTTGGGCCCTCTTTCGAGAAATAGGATTGCAAGTCTGAAAGTGAGAAGGAAAACAAGTTACAGTTGAATTACAAGAGAATCTGGATCACGTGTCTGTAAGGGCCCACTAATGCCTGTGTGATCATTTCTCATCTGATGTTCATCCTAACCTGTGACCCCTGTACACGCAGCAAGATCATCCTTCATTTAACAACATGGAAATGAGGCTCAGCTACTAGACAAGTCAAAAGGTGTAAACAGTATCCACAGCCACGCTAGTGTGAATCAGTGTCCCAAAGCCTGGCTGCCTATTTACCCTTCCGTGCCATGTGGCTGCCTCTAGTGTGTGTGCGCTTGTGTCCTGGATAGCTTTAGTGTCAGCTTGACACACCTTGGTGGAGGGAGCCTCAACTGGGGAACTGGCTCCATTGGACTGGCCTGTGGCCATGCCTGTGGAGTATTGCCTTGATTTGTGAGTTATGTGGGAGGGCCCAGCCCACTATGGGTGGTGCCACCCCGGGCAGGTTGTTATGATTATGTACAGATAAGGCAGGCTGGGCATGGGCCAGGGGAGCAAGTCAGTAAGCAGCATTTCTCCATGGTCTGTGCCTCAGCTCCTGCCTCCAGGTTCCTGCCCTGAGTTCCTACCTTGGGCTCCCTGAGTGATGAACTGTGACCAAGAGATGTGAGTTGAATAAACCCTTTCCTCCCCAAGTTGGTGTCAGTCAGAATGCTTTGTCACAGCAATGGAAAAGCAAACTAGAACAGCATGTATGTGTTGTGTGTGGTGTGGTGTGCATGTGTGTATGGTGTGTGTCTGTGTGGTGTGTGAGTGTGGTATGTGTGTGGTGTGTATGTGGTATGTGGTATGTGTGGTGTGTGTGGTGTGCATGTGGTGTGTATATGTGTGTGGTGTGTGGATGTGTGATGTGTGGTGTGTCTGTGTGTGTGTGGTATGTGTGTGGTGTGTATGTGTGTATGTTGTGTATGTGGTATGTGGTATGTGTGGTGTATGTGTGTGTGGTGTGCATGTGGTGGGTGTATATGTGTGTGGTGTGTGGATGTGTGATGTGTGGTGTGTGCATGTGGTGTTTGCATATGATGTGCATGTGCATGTGTGCGTGCATGTGTGGTGTACACATGTGTGGTGTGTGTGTGTGTAGGCCAGAGTCAAGCTCAGGTGTCTTCCTCGGGCACTAGCCTCCTCTTTGTAGAGATGGGTTCTCACTTTCTCCTGAAGCCCCGTGATCTCACTAGGCTTGCTGCCTGTGAGCCCAGATCCACCAGCCTCTGCCTTCAGCGCTGGCGGGTCACAAGCTCAGGCCACAATCATTCCAACAACGCTACTGTCTGAGCTGTCTCCCCAGCTGTCTGCCCAGCTGTCTCCCCAGCTGTCTGCCCAGCTGTCTGCCCAGCTGTCTCCCCAGCTGTCTGCCCAGCTGTCTCCCCAGCTGTCTGCCCAGCTGTCTCCCCAGCTGTCTCCCCAGCTGTCTGCCCCCAGCTGTCTCCCCAGCTGTCTGCCCAGCTGTCTCCCCAGCTGTCTCCTCAGCTGTCTCCCCAGTCCCCCGCCACCAGATTTAACGTAGCCTGCATTCACTGTACCCACGGCACCAGTGCTTTGTGGGTTCCTGGGGATTTTACTCCAGTCACATGGAAGTGAAGTACTGGACGGAGCAGTAAGCACTGTGTCAACTGAGCTGCAGTGTTAAGTGCTGCCTGGGCAGCTGACATAAGAGACATGGGCACAACATGTCCAGAAATGGGAGAGTTCAAAGAAGGAACATGTGTCTGAGGAGAGAGGCATAAGAAGGTACCCACAGGCTGTGAAGAGGGAGGGGAAGCACAGCGGAAGCGGGTTACGTCTGCATACAGGCGTGAGCAGCTGAGGAGTCCATGTGGCTGCATGCAAACTCCATGCACAGCATGGAAACCTTAATACGGGCTGAAGTGTTTGGAACTGATCTGGGAAGCACTTACAACTCACCAGGGTTTCACAGCATGCTGACCCTTCAGTGACAGTGGTGTGAAATGTTAGGAGTCAGGCAAAGAGAAGTACACAGATGAGGGTAGACAGGCTGTTAGGATAGAGAGAGAGAGAGAGAGAGAGAGAGAGAGAGAGAGAGAGAGAGAAAGAGAGAGAGAGAGAGAGAGAGAGAGGAGCCAGGATTCCAGGGCCGGACATGACGGGTGTCCTCCTGGGGGCTCAAGGTGAAAGGGAAGCCCAGAGACTATTGGAAGCACTTTGCAATGGCCGTACCAGCTTCCAGGGATGGCAAAGCCCCTGTGTACTCAGTCTGCATGCTCAGCCTGGGGCTCTGAACCCAGCAGCCTGGATTCTGCCTGGACACAACCTCTGCCATTCTTGAGTATGGCCATCCCTGGACAGCTGTGTTCTCTGAGGGCAAGCAGTAAAGTCCAGCCTGGTGCGCAGTCTGTAATGCACATGCAAGCCTTCCCTCTCAGTCATTCAACAAACACTACTCAGGGCAAGCCTGGACTCAGTACTCAGCATTCAGAGAAGAAACATAGTCCCTGCCTTGAAGGAGCTCCACTGTGGAAGGGAGATTTGTGAGAACACAGATTATCTTCTGGGGCATCTAGTCTGGAGTAGATGATGGTGAGGAGGGGCTTATCTTCTGGGGCATCTGGTCTGGAGTAGATGATGGTGAGGAGGGGCTTCCTACAGGAAGCAAAGCCTGAAATATGCTCCCAGAGAAGGCTGCTGGAAATTCGAAGTTCTGGCCACAAGGCCCCACACCCGACTCTTTGGTGTGAGAATACATGTCACCTGAGCTCATCCTATGTGTTTTGAACAGATCCTGGTAACAGAGCAGGTGGCCCAGCCTCACCCATGAACACACCATATTCCCATAGAGTGTCACCATCATGTAGGACTTGGCACCCAGACCTGGCCAGCTGGCATCATCTCCTTCAACCATCCCACCCTGACCACAGAGACTAGTCCAGAGATAGCCCCAGGGTGGCCGATCTGGGGACCTGTTAAGGGGTAATGGGCAGGGCGCATGGCTTTGTCATCTACAAAGTTTACTCTTGAGAACTGTGAGATTGAGTTACCGCAAAAAAATAATTTTTTCTCAGTCACAGGCTGGACACACCTGATAGAACTTTTAGCAGGCACATGACTAGCTAAAGGAGAATCTGTCTAAGTATTCTCCATTGTAGATGGCGCATGCCTTTAGTCCCAGCATTCAGGAGGCAGAGGCAGGTGGATGACTGTGAGTTCAAGGCCAGCCTGGTCTATATAGCAAGTGCCAGGCCAGCTGGGGCTACAGGAAGACCTTGTCTCAAAAAAAAAGTAAATAAATAATAAGAAATAATCTCAATTTCTATATTTTCTTAACCTCTACCATTTACTTCCTCCTCTAATCACCTACAAAAGGGGTCAAGGTTGAGTTTAGTCAGACAGGAAGAACACACCTCATGGTGTGGGTTCTGTAGGCCTGGGGGGTTTGGGTCGGCTTGGGTATTGTGTGGCTTAGTCCATTGGGTGAACTGTTTGCTGGTTAAGTGAGGGGTGTTGGTCTGTACAGTATTATGACAGAGTTGAGATTTTGGAGCCTGAAGTGTCCACACCTGTACATCAATTAAGAAGTCAAGAAGAACGCTTGAGGAATATAACCAAAATCAATGTCAGCTCAATAAACACCGAAGCTTCACATTAGAACTACTCCCAGCAGAAGCTACGCAAATGCCTAAAGCTCAATGAAAGAAAAATAGTACAAAAGATTAAGGAAGATCTCCACCAAATAATAATACCCCTATTCAAGTACCCTCTAGTAAAAACCTCTTGGATATAACTCAGGATACAGATCTCAAAAGAACAATTATGAATATGATTAGGGAAATTAAGCACTTGAGGGAATTTAAGGACCTTATAAACAAGGAAGTCAGGGACCTAAAATAAGGCAGGGATAAACTGAAAGAGGACAATGATAAATTGTGGAATGAAATTACAAAAGATATAGAAACATTGAAGAAAATTCAAGTTGAAATGAACATTCCACAAACAACTTGGAAAGGATGGGAAAGCATAAAGTAGAAAACAGAATATTGCCTGGCATGGTGGCGCACGCCTTTAATCCTAGCACTCGGGAGGCAGAGGCAGGCGGATCTTTGTAAGTTCAAGGCCAGCCTAGTCTACAGAGTGAGTTCCAGGACAGCTGGGACTAGAGGGAGACCCTGTCTCGAAAAGACCAAAAAACAAAACAAAACAAAAAATAGAATATCAAGATTGGAAGACAATATGGAAGAATTAGATAAATCAAGCAAAGACTGTAAAAAAATTTTTTTAAATCACAAGAATGGAAGAATCAGGAACTGTGGGAAACTATGTAAAAGACCAATACTATGAAAAGGAAGAAAACTCACAGGATAATGCTATGGCTCAGGTCTTCAACAAAATTTTAAAGGAAAATTTTCCCAAATTAAAGTGAGAGATACTTATTCAAGTATTAGAAGCATATACAGCCAGGAGTGGTGGTGCACGCCTTTAATCCCAGCACTCGGGAGGCAGAGGCAGGCAGATCTCTGTGAGTTCAAGGCCAGCCTGGTCTACAGAGTGAGCTCTAGCTGGGACTAAAGGGAGACCCTGTCTCAAAAATACCAAAGAAAAAAAAAAAAGCATATATAACACCAAGCAGACAGAACCCGAAAAGAAATTCCCCATGCATATCATAGTAAAACACAAGATGTTCAAAGCAAAGAAAGGATGCTGAGCTCTGCAAAAGAAAAACGTTACCTACGAAGAAAAACCTATCAGAATTATAGCTGATTTTTCAATGCAGATGATGAAAGCCAGAAGAGCTTGGTCTAAAATATTCCTGGTTCTAAAAGACTATAGATGCCAACCCAGAGTACTTTATCCAGCAAAAATGTCTATTATAATTGAAGGAGAAAGGAAAATGTTCCATGAAATAAATAAGTTGAAAGAAATCCTCTTCAATAAGCCATCCCTGCAGAGAATACTTCAAGTAATACAAAGAGCAGAGGGCAAGGATGACTACAACCAATCGACACCAGAAAACAAATGATACAACCACTGTGGAAATAAAAGCCTAGGGTAAGAATGTGCTAGAAATCAAAATGATTGGAAATGATTTAATTCCTTCAACAACAGTTTTAAATATCAATGGAATGAATTCTCCAATTAAGAGACATAGACTAGTAGAACAGATTAAGAAACAAAACCAATCTTTTTTTTCTTGTCTCCAAGAAATTTACCTGACCTTTAATGATAGATATTATCCCAAGGTGAAAGGAGGGTAAAAAAAAAAAATACAAGTAAACGGCACTAAGAAATAAGGAGGAGTCGCTATGTTAATACTAGATAAAATAGAATTCAGGGCCTTTGGTTGTACTTTGTGTGTGGGATCTGAGTCACTTCAAGGTTTTTAATTTGTGATGATGCATTTCGGATTATGACCACACAGGGTTGTGGTTGGTTCTTGGTCCATTCCTGGGTTGTACTGGACTTCCAGTTGTAGATTCAGATTAAAGGGGCATAGACAAGTAATGGGTTACCTCTGACTACTGAAAGATATTCTTTGTCTCTGTCTATTATGCAAGTGTTACTTTTGATATCTGCTCTGGCCATTTCAAGATAATTTGACTCAAGAAAAGCTAGGTTTGCTTCCCTGAACCAGCGGCATGCAGCCCAGAAGGAGATAGTTTGGACGGACTTGGTAAATTTTACCAGTCAGTAGGTATATTTCCTGTTACCAGGATATGGGGTTTGGGAAAGTAAAGAGACTACTTCTCTTTGTAGTAAACCATTTACATTTAAGAAATGCCTAAAATTGTTTCAATCTCTCTTATCAGCTTTCCCTGCTTATTCTATGGTGTTAAATCTCTTCCAGTCAATGTTTATGCAAGGCTTCTTAGGCATTTTTTCAAGCCTTATTTAATACAATACAGTAATTAAAAGTATCAAATTGGTATAACTTTACTTTTTGGATGCTTAACGCCCATACCAATCAGCCAAGGGATTTAAGGGACAATTTTGTTCCTTGTCCTCTGAGGTCAATTTGTCCCAGGAGATTTTGTCTGAAGGCATCTCTTAAACTGTTCTGCAATTATGAGTCACCAGGTTTCCTGTGCAGAGAGGTCTTGGAGATCCACTAACAGAACCCCAGCCAGTGTCCAGTCTATAAAGAGGAAGGTCAACATAGAGGAAAGTCGCTTTGTGCTCCAAAGGGAAGTCTGATCTAGCAAGACCTGTCCTTGTCCTTGGTAGATGGAGCTGACAGAAGGAGCCAGGTTCTCCCCAAACCCTTGAAAATCTGAGTGCTCCCTGAAGACCAGAACTTCAACTGACCTTGAGAAAATAAAGTTTGGTTAATCTGGGCTAATCGTGTGGACTTGAACACCCAGAAGGAAAGTATAGCCCTAACCTAAAAATAATCAATATATTTCTTTTAAAGCCAGAAAAATTGTGCCTCCAGATTTTAGGTTTAAAATTATATGAAATAGTCTTAAACAGGCACAAACCTTAGATCTTGACCTTGATTGATAATGCAGGGTTGCTTGCAGCCAAAGGACAAGTCCACTATTGTTGTCAATTAATGCTCAATAATAATATTTCTTTTTTCTTTCTAGCAACTATCTAAGTGGAAAGTCATATCTTGACTATTAAAATGCCTGGGAAGCAGATCCTGAGTCCAAACATTATGGCTAAATGAACAGAAGGAGAAACCTGATAAATGGATGCTTTGAAAGCCCTTGTCAAGAAATTCTAATGGACTTTTAAGTTTGACACTTGAATTCACCCTGTTCTTCTCCTGGTCCTCTGCCTAGACCATGTACCTAACCACTCCTGCCTTTACTTCTCTTTCACAAGCACTGGTCAAGGAATTTTTTCCCTCCATAGTTACCCTTTTGGGGGTCCTTTAGATATACCCTCTGAATTCCCAAACCCCAGTTGCCACCCCAACCTCCATTTTCAGCATGGAAGAAGTCAGCGCAGTCGGCATCCTGAATCCCTTCTGGTGACTGGTGTGACCCTTTTCAGAGGGTAACATAACTAAACAGGAGCTAGAAGTTGGCTAGGCAGTTTAGGGATGAGACCCCACACACACCAAATTAAGCAGACTCTTTCTCAGCTGAGAACTTAAGGCTTCCTGGACCAGTACACACTTTTCCTTCTGGTAGCCCCAAAGAGTAAGAAAAGAAAAAAAGGGAAAAGAGGAAAAAATAGAGAATTCCATACCAAGCCTTGTAAACTGATTCTTTATTTCACCAGAAAAGAAATGGAAATCCCCACACACTTTTTTTTGGCTTTGTTTTGTTATTGTCATTTTGTATTTTTCCTATTTTTTGTGTGAAAAGAGAAAAATTTTCTTAATTAAAAAAAATTTTTTTATTTATTCTTGTATGTGTATGAATGTACTGTCTGCATATAGGTTTGTGCACCCGTGTTGTGCAATGCCGCGGAGGTCAGAAGAGGGTGTTGGATTCTCCTGGAACTGGAGTTAAAGATGGTTCTCAGCCGCCATGTGGGTGCTGAGGATTGAACATGGGTCCTCTGCAAGAGCAGTTGGTGCTCTTTACTGTTAGGCCGCTCTCTCCAGCCCCGAAAAGAGAAAATTTTAAAAATTAAAATAAAAAGACAAAAGCAGGCTGCACACAGGCAGAAGCAAGTATGTCAGCATGTTCCTCCATAGTCTGTGCTCCAGGCTCCTGCCCTGAGTCACTGCCTTGGTTTCCCTTGATGATGGATAATAAACCCTTCCCAACAAATTGGTTTTGGTCAGTGTTTTCTCACTGCAAACAGAAACCAAACTAGGACAAAAACCTTGTGAGTTCACCCCCATATCGGGAAGTGAAAGGTGGAGAGTTTTGCAAACTATATCGGTAGAAAAACTCGTGTTGCTTGAGTTCAAATCTTCCAGGTCCAGGACCGCAGACAGATGTTGTCTCAGCCTCAAATCCGATGGATGGGTAGTGACTGCTTAGAGCAGGAGTGAGGGTTGAGGTGCTTCAGATATGCGGTGACCACAGTTCTGTCTGCTGTGGAGGTGGGCTAGGAGCATACACAGTGGAGTTGCTTTTTTTTCTCCTGCATTCAGACCAACAGCCAAGTAGCGTGATGGGTCTTTGAGGGTGGCCTGTCTACACCAAAATGATATCATGCTTCACCACATCAGAACATTCTGGAGTTATTTTCTGGGAATGGTAAAGGCTAGGGAAGAATCACCCCTGTTCATTACTAGCTCCCCTGGCAACTAAACAACACTAGGCATCTATCCAGACAGTGAGCTCGAGGGTACTGCTAGCAGCATCGTGTCTCAGAACTCAACACATCGTGTCATGAGCTTTGCTTTGCTGGGTCTGCCTTCCAAAGACTATCAATTTCTTTCCTGAATTCTGCTGGCAAGAAAGGTTTACAGCCACCTTGCCTTTGTGTATCTTATAAAAAAAAAACGGTTATACATCAGCAAAATTAAAGAGAAAAACATTTAAATAGAGCATACCAAAGTTTTAAGGGCAAGTTAAAACGTGTTTCAGCAGGTGAAGGCTCTTTCCACCAAACCTGATGGTGGAAAGAGAAAAGTGACTCCCACAAGTTCCTTGACCTCCACATTCACACGGCGTTGTCACACATGCATGTGAACACACACCCCCACACACAACTAAGTAAATAAATGTAAAAGTAATTATTATCCACTCTCTAAACCACTGAGGCACAGTCCGTCCCAGACCTCCTAATATCATCACGTGTTTAGGTCAGATTCAGCAATGCTGGGCCTGTTCCGGCTTCAGCCTCAAGGTGGGAGGACCTTCAGTAATCTTCACCAGAGTCAGATGGAGGGCAGACCAGCTGCCTCACCTCCAAACAGCCCAAAACACCCCTGGGAAACCAGAGCATCTCCACCCAAGGGGATAAAATTCACCAGAAATGACTTCGAAGGAAGAGAGAATTCAAACTTCCAGAACTACTTCAGGGTGAGGATTGTATGGCTTGATTAATCATGAGATGGAGTTAGTGAGGCAGGTGGGGAAACCTCAAAGATTGGGCTCTCGTGCCACCAGGTGGCCACTAAAACCTCCCCTGGGAGGACTGGCCCAGTAGACCGAAGGGTGAGCTTCTTTGGGGTGCAGCCAAAAGCAAAGGGAGGCAGAGCACTCCGACCACCACGCTGTTCTCCCCAGCACTCAGCCTCTCCTTCCAGTGAGAGCCGACCCTGTGCCTTCACAAGTGTCAGTTGGCTAAGCCTGGTGCTGCTCACCTCCCAGGGACCACATTGCTATTCTGCCCAGAGCACCAGAATAAGTCAGCTCTGCCAGCCCTCGAAGCTAAGCCTGTCAGGGAAGCTATCAAGATGAAGGGGAAAGGCATGGGTTCAGGACCCTCATGGAGGAGGTAGAGCCTGCTCAGAAAAGGGCACATAGCCCTGGATCCACTGGCCCAAACCTTCAGAAGCAACAGCCCGGGGCCAGCTTCTAATATGCACAACAGGACCAACAAGACAGGAATCTAGTTGGAAGGGTCAGAGAATGGTTGCTGTAGTGAAAGTCTAGAAGATAGACGTGTCCCTCAGCTGGTGTCTGGGTAAATGCAGGGTGACAAAGCCATCCCACACGATTACCAGAATACCAAGGAAAACAGCACATTGCAGACTAGCAGGTAGAATGTGAGTCATGTGTGTGCTTCTGAACGATGTACATGTGAGTGTATGCAAAGAAGACATGCCAGCTGGGGCAGAGAAGCCCTGAACATTGCTTCTGGGTGAGGGGCAGAAGCTGCAAGGAAGCTGGGAATGGGTTGTTTATGCAGCCTCTTTTATACTGTGGGAGTGCTTTCTCTTGCACTTTCATATTTAAAATCAAATTTTCTTAGAAAGCCAGATCCAGGGGCTAGAGAGGTGGTTCAGTGGTTAAGATCACTGGCTGCTCTTGCAGAGGCCCCAGGTTCAATTCCCAGAACCCACATGCTGGCTAACTGTCCGTAACTCCAGATCCAGGGGATCCAATAGCCTTTCTGACATCCACAATGTGGATGCACCTACCTGAGGGAGGCAATACACTTATACACATAAAAAAAATAAAATAATAAATAAAATAAAATAAAATAAAATAAAAAACAGATCCAGGCTGTTCAGCCACACCCTAGGATCGATTAAATGGAAAACTGAAAAGGAGCTTTGGACCCCGAGGACGGCCAACCTTTAGATTTGTTTTGTGTAAGAAAAATTCCCTAATGTATTTACAGAGGTGTTTTGTTTTGTTTTGTTTTGTTTTGTTTTGTTGTTCTGTTTTGTAGGTTTTAGCTTCTGTTAATTAGGAGATGAGTACAACTCCTAACTGAACAGGCTCTTCAAAGGAGGGGGAAGGGCTGAGTCACCTCTAATCCATCTCAGTAGCACCAGCGTGGGCAGAGATGCCTGCTCGCTGCTGACACTGGGTCACTCAGCAAGGCAGCGACAGCCAGGCTGCTGTGCCTCTGGGCTCAGCTGATGGGTCAAGGCCAGGACGTTCCTAGACCTGGTCCTTCAGCCACGCGCCTCTCCACCCTGTCTCCGAGCACCAACAGGAGAGCACATCTGCACATGCGCACGTGGAGGGGCCTTGTGGAGGCGTACTCACGCCCTGCTGTGCATACCGCGGCTTCTAGAAGGTCTCGTCCCCTGCTGGAGCCTCCTCCATCACCCTCAGGAACCCAGGTGTTGCCTTGGTTGACCTGGCCAAACCATCAAAGAGGCGGGTCAAAGCACCAGAGGGAGGAAGTGTGGCTGGCTTCCCACAGCACCCACCACCGAGACACACAGTTCATCACTGAGTGGCACAGTGACTTGTTTTGCAGATTCCTGGGCATGTGCCAGTTCTGTCACCTAGACTCCAACAGTCACCTCAGGAAAGGGTTGGGGGATCTCCAGCAATTGTTCCCCAGTGTGGCCCAGGAGCCATGTGCGCTGGAATCACTAGGGACATTTGTCCGGTTTCAGGGTAGCTGAATCAGACTTTTTAGCAAAGCTCTGGCATCTGTATTTTGGCCAACTTTGCCCCACGATTCTTGTGGTAGAACTTTCTCGAGCTTGCCTGTCCGACTCTTCCAGCAAAGGTCCCACAAGTGGAGTTCAGAGGCTCCCAGTATTTGGGCCGTGCTGGGAAGGGGTGGGAAGTATTTCTTGGTTTCGCCAGTTTGTAGTCATTCCAAGATGCACCCAGGGCAGAGGCTACCCCTGGAGCCCATGATTCTCTGTAGAAACTTGAGAGGGGTAAGGTATAAACCTCTGTGATGGGATGCCCTTGAACCGAGGAAGCTGTTTGTCCCTCGACACCTGGCCTACAGAGGAAACATGATTCTGGGGTGCAGTCAAGGCGAGAAACCATGTTTCTATCACCCTTACCACAGAACAAACACCATAGCCACTATCTGAAAGGTGTTAAAAGGAGAAAACTAATGGCACAGTCTCAAAAAACAATAACAAATACAAACAAGATTTTTTTAAAGACATGTTCAGGGGCTGGAGCGATGGCACAGTGATTAAAAGCATGGGTTGCTCTTGCAGAGGACTAGGTTCAGTTCCCAGCACCCACAGGCAGCTAACAACTGTCCGTAACTCCAGTTCTAAGGGACCCCATGCCTGCTTCTGATCTCTGCAGGCATTGCATGAACACGATACACTTACTTTAGTACACTCATACACATAAAAGAAAAATAGCTGGGCATGGTGGTACATGCCTTTAATCCCAGATTTCAGGAGGTGGAAGCAGGAAGATCTCTGTGTGACTGAGGTCCCTCTTCTGTATATAGCAGCTCCAGTCCACATAGAGCTACAAAGAGACCCTTTCTCATAAAAAAAAACAAAAAACAAAAAAAAAACAGAACAAACAAATAGCAAATCAATCAGAAAGTGTTAAGACACATTCAAAATGGAAAAGAAAAAGAAAAGTTCTTTGAGCATCTATATAGCAAAGTTCCTGTGAATACACATCATGCATTGAAAATTGTAGGACCAACACTTACTCCTGTGGGTCTTACAAGGTGCAAGCCTTGCCCAAGAAACCAGCAGAGGCTTCCTGAAAGAAACCAACCAGAAGCAGCCTCTGATTCAGAGAGGAGGTCCTGCTGTGAGGGAGTCCACTGTAATGCAGAACGAACTTTCCCATCAGCAGCTGTCTTAAAGCCAGAGTGGGGCCTTCAACTCTGACATTGCAATACCCTCCCCAAGCAGGTGAGGTTGGCCATGGTCTGGGGCCATCCCAACAGTGCTAAGGTGGACTTCCTGGCCACGTCTGAGGAGTTCGTGGCCTCCCGAGGCATCCCTGAATATTTGGGGATTATTTTCTCATCATTCACCATGGAGCAACTGTTGAGCTTCTGTTAAATATGGGGCATGAGCTAGAAATGGGGTCAGGGTATTGGGTCCCAGTCTCTGTCCTCAAAAGATTTACATTTTGCTGGGGAGTCTATACACTGGACAATAAATAGCAATGCAGAGGTTTCTATAATGGATGGCCATTGTGCTGTGTGGAGCCCGAGTATTGGGTGGCTAGAGCATGGGGTGAAGATGAGCTGCCGAAAGCTGCGAGAAGGGTGGGCACAGTGGAGTGGAGGCTCTTACAGTCGTGGGAAGAATACACAGTCTGTGTTTGAGCAAGCGCAACAAAATTGAAAATAGAACCACATTGGGACAAGTGTCACTGGGCAGAAAGATCGGCGACCAATTACATGTCAGAATTCAGAAGACACGCCCTCCTTAATTAGATTTTTTAAATTCTTCCTGAGTGTCTCTTCCTGAGTCCCAAAGTGCCACCGGAAGCTTGGGTCCTTCCTTGTACATCTTGATTTTCCCAGAAGCCCCTCGAACATGCACAGCTTGTGTAAAAGGCACATCCACACAGGGAAGGAGAAAGGAGACAGTCTGAATCCCACCTTTCCCACTTGCATGCTGAACTCCAGGCACCTCGGCTGTAGCCAGGGACCACACCAGAACCACAACGCTGCTAGTGGTGCAGAGCCCTGCACGCAGCGGCAGCGCGTGGCAGTGCTCGCTTGGTGGTGTTTTAATCATTTCTCAGGACACTTTCTTAGAGAAGAGGGCAAGTAGTTAGTGGGTCGCTCTCTCAGGGCTCCTAGCCTCCAGAACCCCTTGAAATGAGAGACAGACCATTCATGAGAAAACGGAGGCAGAGGTTGGACAGAGGCAGCCAAGAGCCAAGGAACACTGGAAGGCACCAGAAGCTGCAGGAGACAAGGAACGGCTACATCCTCCTGCGAGTGTAGCCAACACCTTCGTTCAGACTTGTGGTCTCCGGAATGGGAAAGAGTAAATTGCTAGTGCCCCAGTCCACCGAGTTGGTCACGGCCATGGGAAACTAACATACCCCTGAGAGAAAGGTCACTACTCCCATGTGCCATGTGACTAAAGAGAAAACTGAAGCAAAGGTGGTGACGCCTCCCTGTGCTTCCCTGTCCCTTTGACCAGGGAGAGAGGACAGCCCCCCTCTGTATGTCATATGCCATGCAAAGCTTCCAGGCAGTGTCTCGAGTGCAGTGATGGTGCTAGCATGAGGCTGTTAAGCAGTCTGTGTGCTCTGCAGATCTCAGGGGCTGAGAAGCTGCCTGGAGGGCAGGCACTTCCCCCTGACTGGAGGGAAGTGGGAACAGAGGGGAGGCTGCCGCTCCCCACAGTGTTCACCTTTCCCTTCTTTCTAAGCAGCAGAATTGAATACCACCTTTTTCAGATAGACAAGCACATGCTAAATGTATTTTTGAGTCTCCTTTGTAAATGTGAGTATCCAATGAGTGTAAAAGAATTGACTGGGCATGGCGGCGCACGCCTTTAATCCTAGCACTTGGGAGGCAGAGGCAGGTGGATCTTTGTGAGTTCAAGGCCAGCCTGCTCTACAGAGTGAGTTCCAGGACAGCTGGGGCTACAGGGAGACCCTGTCTCGAAAAGACCAAAAAAAAAAAAAAAAAAAGAATTGACTGGGTAGGGTTTCTTTTTTTTTTTTTTTCTTTTCTGGTCTGTTTTTTCTTTTCTTTTTTTTTTTTTAAGGTTTTTTTTTTATTATTAATTTTATTTATTTCTGTATGCGTGAATGTACTGTCTGCGTGCAAGTCTGTGCACCCGTGTCGTGCAATGCCGCAGAGGTCAGAAGAGGGCGTCGGACTCCCCCGGAACTGGAGTTCTCCTGGAATTGGAGTTTCAGACGGTTCTCGGCCGCCATGTGGGTGCTGGGGATCGAACCCGGGTCCTCTGCAAGAGCAGTCGGCGCTCCCAACTGCTAGGCCATCTCTCGAGCCCTGTTTTTTCTTTTAATTGCTGGATACTGAACTCAGGGCCTCCTTAACACCAGGCAAGTAGTCTATCACTGAGCTACAGTTTCTTTTTTTTTTTTTATTTCTTTATGTGTATGAATGTACTGTCTGGATGCAGGTTTGTGCACCTGTGTTGTGCAATGCCTCAGAGGTCAGAAGAGGTTGTTGGATTCTCCTGGAACTGGAGTTCTCCCGGAATTGGAGTTTCAACAGTTCTCAGCAGCCATGTGGTGCTGGGGATCGAACCTGGGTCCTCTGCAAGAGCAGTCGGCAGTCTTAACCACTAGGCCATCTCTCCAGCCCCACTAAGCTACAGTTTCAAATGCTTTGGTGAGGTCTCTGGAAGCCCCTTAGAGGCTGCTGCAGCAGAAACTGTGCTCCCTCTCAAAACACAGACATGCAGGCTGGCGGCCCAAATCCATCTTGTGATCACAAGGAAGGAGGCTCTGTGCTATGTATGCTGGGGCCAAAATACAGATGACAGCCACCATGGCCCCATCCACCATCTGTCCAACAACTTTGGGCTGCCCACATCTGGACTTCTTTTCAAGCAAATACAAAATCCTAATTTGCTTAGCCTCCTCTTCTGGGAGCTAAAACCAGTCAGTTATTGATATAAGGTATAACAACTGCTCCAAGCCCTTCGTGAATTTAAAATAATCTTGTGTGTATGCATTTGTATGTGTGTATATGTTTATGTGTGTGAGTACAGACAAGTTCATGCATACAGCATGTGTGTGGAGGTCAGAGGACAACCTCAGGTGTCTGTCCTCACCTTCTACTTTGAGGCAGGGTCTGTTATTTGCCCCTGTGCACTCCAGGCTAGCTAGCTTTGAGCTCTTCTCTCTGTGCTTTCCATCTCAAATCACAATCCTGAGAGTCCAGGTGGATGCTACCGTATCTGACTGTACATGAATTCTAGGAATCTGAACTTGGGTCTTCACACCTGCATAGCAAGTGCTTAACCCACTGAACCAATTCTCCAGTCCAAATTCACAGTTTTATATGCTGATGAGCTAGGAGTTGAGATTTGAAAGTCACTATTTGTCTGAGGTCAAACCATTGAGATTGAATCCTTCCCTTTTATTTCAGAGTGTCTCTCTGTACCCCCTGCTGCCCTGGATTGGTTTTCTTTCAGAGAAATGGATACGTGTGTCCCACAGACCCATCACAGGGCGTCCTCTCGGATAGTACTCACAGCCCTGTCCACCAGCTGGGCTACGTGGTGATGGTTAAGCAAACTCTCTGAAGTAGCCCCTTCAAAGTTGGGACTTTGTCGGAGTCAGCCATACTCATGCTCAGAGGCATTTCAGCCATGAGGTAATCCACGGAAATCCCTGAATTCCACCAGGAAGAAGCTCTGTGGATGGCGCTTGCCTAATGAGGTCTGTGGTGAAAACTGGCTTTAACTAAGGTGACCCACTCAGATCCATAAAGACCAGGCTTTACCACCGAAGCACAGTCACACCTTAATTAAGTACTTTATGAGCTCCAGCAGGCCTGGCATGAATGGATTGAAATGCTGACTCCATCCCTGGGAAAATCAAAGGAGCCCAGTGTCCCCATTTCACTCAGAGAGGAGGGAGGAGGGTATGTAGAGCAAACACTTCTAAGTAGAACACTCCTCTGAAACCCTACACTATCTAGAAAACATTAGTGATTACACTCTCAGTTCTATTTTTGAACACTGATCAAGCTGAGTTTTGCTTTCTGAATGTCTCTGCATTCCTAGCAGTTTAACCCTCTTTCTCCTGTTTGCCAATTTCCTCTCCTTTCCCATCCCTCTTCTTCAGGGGACAGCCACCAGAACAACTACACTAGGAAAGCGACTTGGTTTTGAATTAGAAAGTCCAAAATGCCTGGCTATTTGTCCAGCCACACTTGCAGTATTGCCACTGAGAAGGCTCTGTGTGGAGAAAGGGTTATCGAGTGGTTCCAGGCCTCCGCTCTGAGTCTGCTCTTACTCCAGCGTTAAAGGTGAGGATGCACTGCAGACAATCGTAGAGCAATGCATCTCATTCGAGTGTGGAGACACCAGTTGTGTTAGGAAGGAAATAGACCAGGAAGCGTTACAAATGTGAAACAGGGAGTTAGAGATAGTTCTTGAAATTACAGGGAAAACCCACACCCAAGAGCATTCAGGGAACAAAAATTAAAATGGCCTTTTAAAAATAGTAATAGCTGGGCGTGGTGGTGCACGTCTTTAATCCTAGCACTTGGGAGGCAGAGGCAGGCAGATCTTTGTGAGTTCAAGGCCAGCCTGGTCTACAAAGTGAGTTCCAGGTCAGCTGAGGCTACAGGGAGACCCTGTCTCGAAAAAAAAAATATATATATATAATAATAACAGGGAGCTGGAGAGATGGCCTAGTGGTTAAGAGTGCTGACTGCTCTTGTAGAGGACCTGGGTTCAATCCCCAGCACCCACACGGCGGCTGAAAACCGTCTTTAGCTCCAGTTCCAGGGGAATCCAACACCCTCTTCTGACCTCTGCGGCATTGCACGCCACGGGTGCACAGACCTATAGGCAGACAGTACATTCATACCCATACAAAAATAAAATAAAATTTAAAAAAATTTTTAAATAAAAAAATAAAATAGAAAACATGAAGCTAGGGACGGGGTAGTAAAGGGGGAGAGAGGCAAGGGGTCTGAGTGTGGGTACATACAAAAATACGATGCTTTGTATGAAATTCTCATAGAATCGATAAAAATATTTCACAAGATGAGAAAATGACAAAGTAAAATACGGAACACTCCAACAATTGTCACATAGGTGCACACTCTTTCCTAGGTCTTCTCTGCTTCAATTTCAGGATGGGACATTTGTAAACCATTTCTCTATTTTCATTCACCACTGTGAAAATCTTTCTAGAACTGGAAAATCGGGTAGGATTTTCTTTCCTATTCAGTTCCCAAAATCACATCAGATACTCAAGTTCCCTTATTAGATACATTAAGAAAATTGATACTCACAGAGAAAATATGACATGCTCAAGATCCCTCAGCAAGGTGAGGGTTGATAATCCTACTTCAAGATCTTAATACTCTGGTGGAGCACTGGACACAGTGGCTCTCTGGGTCCTCTGTACGCTGGGCATACCATCCTTATAAAGCAGCTTGCTTTTGCTTTAGAACCTCCAAGTGCCTGGCATTTGGCTCTGTCCCCATGGGATACTGGCACTGAAAAGGCTCTCTGAGGAGATTGGGTTATTCAATACACAAGGCCTTCCCGTCTGTCCTCACAGTGCAAGAGTCCATCTGGAGCACAGATGCTGGGCCCATCTACATCCACCACGGTGTCTTCACATGCAGCTGGGATATATGGTGCAGACTACCAGCAAAGTCAGCAGTCAACTGCAACCACACATCTGGGGGCTTGCCCTGAGCCGCCTGCCACAGCCACCCCAGGCTTCAGCAAGCACTGGGGCTCACTTATGCTCCCCGTTCAAAAGCCAGCCATAACCCTACAAAGATAGCCCTCCTCCAAAAGAAATGCCTGGGGATCCTAGACATCCTCGGGTGGCGCCTTCATGTACCAGCTGGTTCCAAAGCCAGACGCCCACTCATACAGAACAGAACATGTGTTAGGCTGTCTCGCTCTGATCTGATTCTGTGAGAACAGTTTCTATATTGTCTATTGTCTTTTTTTTTTTACCCTAAGAATCCTCACCAATGCTGCTGCCCTTTATTGAAAGCACCTTCTTCTGGGTGAAGGGATCCACAGAGAGACTCCTTTTCTCCCTGTGTCTGGCTATGTGGACGCAGCCCTTGAGTCCACGTATTTAAAGAACTTAGTGTTTTGTTTTGTTTTTAATAAACCTAGTATGTCACTTTGGCCATGAACCTTTGGTGATGATTTTCAACTTTTCTCTGAGAAGAGTGACAAGTGAGATTAAATGCACCCTTGGTAAGAATGAAGGCTTTTAGAGAAAGTTCTTACCGCTGAGGTCTGTCTTCCATCAAAGCTGGGTTTAATTTGGTAGCAAAGGGTCTACTTTTCTAAGAAGTATGTTCCACAGAAAGAAGATACAACCCAAGCCAGGAGTTTGATGAGGCCACTTTGCCCACTTCTAGTAAACTCTAGAAGAGTTCAGCCTCACAGCCTCTATCCTGGTTGGTAAAATGGGAATAATTTAAGTCCTGGGTCAGAAAGAAGGCCCAAGCTATACTGCCCACGTCACCCTCAGGTCGGGCACTGATCCTGAGGTTCCATGCTCATATTCCAAGCCTTCTGGCACCGCATGGTGCTCACACTGGCCATCTTCCAGTGACCCCTCACCCGGGAGTAGAATCCTGATTCCAGAGCTAACTACTGACAGGATACTTCCAAATCTCTTTATCACAGTAAAGGCCACCTGTAGACAGGCTGAGTGAAATGTATCAAGCACTGTCTTTGGAAATAATCTGACATTAAACTTCCTAGTACAAAGCTCAAGGAAAAGTCTCTGGCCTCCAGATTGGCCAGAGCCTCACCGTTTTTTAGAAAACAAGAGATGATTGTCACCATTGTTTCATTAACTGGCTCTTGGGTCTTCTGTCCAGGCAAGGAGGCCTGGCTCTGAAAGTCTTACTGACAGATTCCCATGCCATGTCTGAATTTGAGCAAATAGCCTCACTTAAAGGAACAGAATGTGGATGTTGAATGTCATAGGCTCTGCCCATCTAGAAAGAAGTAGGAATTGAATAACCCAACAGTGGTTGCCAGGTCTATAATGTTTTGAGAATCACAATGTTGAAAACATGCACTACAGCTTCTGGAGCCAGAAGGTGACATCAAACGGAGACCGTAGAGCCCCACCCAAGACCCGGAGCCCCATTCTCACAGAAACTAGAAATCAGTCTTCAGACACTTCGACACCATCTCCCTCAACTGTCATGAGCTCTGAGAGAACGTGGCTTTCAGGATGAATGAATCAAAGCTGGGACTAGCTGCTGGCCACAGAGAGAGCCATTTCTAAGCAGACTCAAGGAAACTCTCAGAAGACCAGCCACTTCCATGGTGACCTCCACACTTTGAATGTTGCATCTCAAACCAGAGAACCATGCAGCGTCGTGATCTACCATCAGTACGCTCAGTATGCTTCATTCTAAAAATAAAGCTAAAGAAATGGAGGTGGGGGGTGACACTTAAAAAGTTCTTGAAAGTTCTCACGTTTTCACAAGTTTGCCCTTTTTTTCTTTTAGCAGAGTCTACAACACTCTAGAAGCTTTGGGCAGGGGGAAAGGGGAGCTATTCAAAACAGCTGACTGTGGCTCTCTCTTCGAAGTCAAGGGTAACAAACTGTGCAGCAATGTCTGGAGCTAGGAGCTCCCCTTGCTAGTCATAGACCCACCCCGACTAGGGCTCTTCCAGCAAAAGCGAAGCCCAGCTATGTGTCTGTCCATCGGTTCACACCCATAACCACCCAAGGATACAACCTCCCTCCTCCAGAGTCAAAAAGTGGTCAAACATGGGAGTCTGCGAGGACTCCTCACTCACTTGTCTTCTGAGAAACTCTTCCCAGTGATAACGTCCTTCCCTTGAGGTACATAGTTCCAGTATTCTTCCACAATCCCGATGTAGTACGTTCTGGTAACTGCACCAACCAGCCCAGGCAGACCCAGGAATGTAAGGAGAAGGATGCAGCTAGCAGGCTGCTTCTGAGACATTTGTGGATGTGACTTGGGCACGCAGCCTGCAAAGGAGCCAACCTGTTGATCCCTCCCCCTCACAAGGAGCGTGTTATAAATAAGGAATGGACCAGGCCCAGCTCCTCCTCCTCAGGCAGCTTGGGGTTGGGACACTGACTGACAATTTGTTTAAGCAGAGCTCGCCGGTGGGAGAGTTGCTATGACGACAAAATTTTGCCAGCCACTCAAGAGATGCATAGTAACTGGCTTATTCATTTATTGCCCAAGCTAAAGGGGCCTGTTTCTGAGAGTTTTGGTACTCTGCTCTGAGTCATATTTGTCTTTCCAAAGCAGGAAAAGGAAAACAACCAAAGCTGATAGGTTCTTCCCTCCTCTTCTTTTTTTCCTGTTACACCTATTACAGAGACATTGTAATAGTCAGAGAAGTGGGTTGGTCTGTGGACCATCAGGAAGTATTCCAAGCACCGAGGAAGGTCTGGTCTCTGTGGGGAAGGCAGAGGGAGTGATGTAATGCCCTCCAACTTGTTTTATGAGGCTACACGAAACAATCGTGCCACATCATAAAGTTCCTAACAACTCTGTAAAGCCCTGCCAGTGCTCCAGCAGCTCAGACACTGTCTCCCCCCAACACTCTCAGACCCCATGGCACAGCTGAGGAGCTTAGCTGCCATGGTCACTGAACTCTTAGACGCTGTCACACCTGAATCACCCATCCTTCCCCAAAATGAGTGACATGTTTCGGAGACGAGCTTCAGCAGCTTGCCTTCGGATGATAAGATGAGGCTGTGACTTAGAATCTCAGCGTTGAAAGAGACATTGTCTGACCTTGGACGACACCCAGTCTGATCACCACATGGAGCTGCTCCTGATCCAGGAGCCCTGGTGTGAAGAGAACAGCCTCTGGGCACTCAAGCCAGATGCAGGTTTGAATCCAAGTCCCGTTGCCTGCCAACTTCACAGAACTGAAGAATCGTTTAATCACTAGAACCTCTGTCTATGCAACAGGACTGAAAGCACTCCTTAGAAAATTTAAGATGATTGGGGCTGGAGAGATGGCTCAGCAGTTAAGAGCACTGGCTGCTCTTGCAGAGGACCAGGGTTTGATTGCCAGCACCCACATGGCAGCTAACAGCTGTGCGTAACTCCAGTTCCAGGGGAATCCAACTCCATCTTCTGACCTTCTCGGCACTGCAAAACAAAGGTGCACTTACACACTCACAGGCAATACATTCATACACTAAAAAAAAATTTAAATATTTTTTTAAAAAGATAATGCCTGCAAAGTGCTTGCTCGGTTCCCAGCAGGAATGAGGGGCTCGTGGGTGCCGAAGCCCTCACCTCACTGCACTGGGAGAAACTGTATCATCCTGTGTGTCTTCTAACTTGTGTTCCCCATCCCCAACATGTTTCTGCTTTCTTTCCTCAAACTCCACTCAGCATGCCCTCTACAAACTGAACACAAGCCTTGAAGTATCATCTCTCCAGTAAAATCTGCACCAAACACACTGTTCATAGCCAGGATCCTCACGGCTTGGGCTTATTGATTTGTTTTTCTGTCTAGGAACTCTGGCAGAATAATTCCCATAACATTTTCCTTTCTGTCCTGTCTACTCCTGACTCTATGATTCTGGAAACTTGCATGGGGTTGGCACATTTGAAGCCACTCTAGAGATATCAAGCTACTCTGAGCACAGCCTCTAAAGAAGGGGGGAGTCTGTCTGGAGGAAAGGCGCAGTGGGAAAGAACATTACTGCTCCTGCAGAAGACCTGGGTTTGCTCCCCAGCACCCACGTGTAGGCTAACAACCATTTATAACTCCAGTTCCATGGGATCCAAAACACCTTCTTCTGACCTTTGCAGGCATTGTACACATGTGGTGCACTTACACACATGCAGGCAAAACACTCATCCACATAAAATAGAAATAATAAAATATTTTGGTTTAGAGACACGGCTCAGCAGTTAAGAGCACTGGCTGCTCTTGCACATGACCTGGGTTTGATCCCAGCACTCAAATCATAGCTGACAACCATCCTTAACTCCAGTTCCAGGAGATCTGGACCAATATGGGCATTGCACGACACAGGTGCCCTTACATACATGTAGGCAATATACTCATACACATAAAATAAAATTAATAAGTAAAATATTTAAAGAGAAATGATGAGTTAGAAGGGTTTGGAACATGGAATGTCCCAAACCAAATAAGCTCAGTGATCAAACTACCTTGGGCCTACTGAAACCTTAGAACATATTCTATAGGATAAATTCTTCCAGGTAAGAAACCTTAGAACATATTCTATAAGATAAGTTCTTCCAGGTAGGAAACAAGAGGGTCAGTCAGAAGACAAGAGAGTTAACTTTCCTGCTCAGGGTTCAGGACATGGTGTGCCTATCACAACAGCACTTCTCATCTGAAGCCAGGAGTGCAGAGCAGAGCGTGGTATGAGCTTGGAATCCTGGCTTTAACTACACAGAGAATTCAATTCCAGTCAGGGTTACATGAAAAAAATTCGGGTTCCATGAGGACAGATCGGAGTTGCCGTAGTAGATAGAGTCAGCACACTGAGCCCCTTTGTGGGACAGAGCTTGATCAATGAGGAACAAACATCAGGGAAAGAGTCTGCTGCCAACTGTGAAGCAGGGCTTTTGAATGCATGAAATCCAGGGGGTGGGGGGTGCAAACGGGGGGGGGCTAAATATGATTAAGATAAGTTGTATAAAATATGCAAAAGTTTAATAAAAAATAGATATTGTAAAAAAAAAAATGAAGCATGGTTCCTGGAAGACTTTGAAGGCCTCCGTATGCCGGGACTATCAAGGTGCTGCTCAGACGAGTCCCAAATTCCTCAAGAGGAAGGAAAGCCCCGGCATAAGGGAAGCTCTGCTCCTTCAGCACTTACGCCTGAAAACACGCGTGATTGACAGGACAAGACAGAGTGACAATGTCAGGAATCTGATTAGGAAGCCTGTTAGCGATGTTCACAAATGCTTCTGCTCCAGTAGGTATTACTGGACAGGAACAGCAGGAAGCGTGTTGTTTGTCACCCACAGATGGGTGACGGGGCCAGGCCTGCCGCTCACTCGAGATGTCCTCAGCGCTCTCAATGACCACATGTCTCTGATGTACAGCATGGGGTATTTTTATGTATTCTTTGACAATTTCATGCCGTGTACATAATGTATTTTGGTCATATTTGCCCTCCAGTGCCCTCTCTTATCCCCCACTTCTACTGAACCCCTTCTTCTTCAAACAAGTCTGCTTTGTACTTTGATGTGTGTGTGTGTGCATGTGTGTGTGTGTGTGTGTGTATGTGCATGTGTATGTGTGTGTGATGCAGTGAATTTAATTAGTTCTTGCATGAAGAAGATGCTGGGGAGGTGTTTACTATAGCATGAGGGCTAACTGATGCCTGCATCCCTCTCTGGGGGACATTAACTGCCAGTGGCTCCTGGAGAAGCAGTAAGCCCTCCAAACGCCTCCACCTTCCATGATGGAAACCTGATGAGCACAATTTTGAGGCACCAGGGATCAAACCAAAACTTCCAGCTAGACGAAGCCAACCAGACAAGCAATATTCTAAGTAGCCTTAGCTGCGGTGTTCTTTATTTTTCTTTTACATGTATGAGTGTATTGCCTGCACATATGTAAGTACACCTGTGTTTTACAATGCCCATGGAGGCCAGAAGAAGGTGTTGGATCACCTGGAACCATGTGGGTTCTGAGAACTGAACCCAGGTCCTCTGCAAGAGTAGCCAGTACCCTTAACTGCTGAGTTATCTCTCCAGCCCCTGAGAGGCCCTGTCATTTTTAAACAATAATTTGATGACCCATCTTTTTTTTTTTTTTTCGGTATGTGCATGAATGTACTGTCTGCATGCAGGTCTGTGCACCCGTGTCGTGCAATGCCGCGGAGGTCAGAAGAGGGTCTCGGATTCCCCTGGAGCTGGAGTTCTCCTGGAATTGGAGTTTCAGACGGCTCTTGGCCGCCATGTGGGTGCTGGGGATCAAACCCGGGTCCTCTCCAAGAGCAGTAGGTGCTCTTAACCGCTAGGCCATCTCTCCAGCCCTGATGACCCATCTTAAGACTGGCATTTTTAAGAAATGTCAAGGATTCTTGACATCCTAAATTCTGGCTATAAACTTCCACCAGCCCAGCCACTGCAGAGCTATGGTAGACTATGACTCTCCAACTTTATTGGGATCCTAACTGGCTTGACAGAGCCTCATTATCTCTCACCAGGAGCCTGAACTTCCCAACATCTCTCATTGATGCTAGAGTGAACTTCCCAGTATGGAGCCAGGTCTCTCCACTACCTGAGGATTTCAGTGGCTCAGCGTGGCCTTCAGGACAAGGGCTGAGGACCTAGACTTGACTTGGGTTGATCCCACTCATGGGGACCTTGAGCCTCTTGTCACCCTTACCCACCAGTATGGCAAACACTATGTCCTGTGCCTGGCTCCCATCAGAGCAGAGCCTGTCTTGCATGCATTTGTCCCAAGGCACAGCAATCACTTGTCTACTTGTCTGCCTCCTACGCATGCTTAGTGCAGCCATGAGACCAGACCTTGCTCGTTCCAGTGTCTGGTGTCTAGCACCTCATAGGCACTGGTGACAAAACCATGCATGTGGGACTGAGAGAAGGAACAGTAGATGCTTACACAGATAAAACTTCGCGTTATGTAGCAATCTCCGTACTGAGCCCTTTTTATGGGCCAACCTAAATAACATACACTCTACTCAAAACTAATTTAACAAGGAACAGCTGGGGATATGCAAATCTGTGATGTTCCTGTCATGACAAGTCACGGGCGGTTCCTGGAAGAGACTGAGGTTGTGGGTGAACCAAAGGGATGTCTCTCTCTCTTCTCTCTCTCTCTCTCTCTCTCTCTCTCTCTCTCTCTCTCTCTCTCTCTCTCTCTCTCTTTCTCCTGTCCTTTCTGGTAGTTCTGGGGATTAAACCCAGGGTCATTAACATGCTAAACAAGTGCTCTGAGACCATGGAGAAAAAAATGAGGAGAATTACAAAACTGTTTTGAAACAGTACTCCTCGACTAAAAGAATTAATCTCAGAGAGATGGCTCAGCGGTTAAGAGTGCTGACTGCTCTTGCAGAGGGTCTGGGTTAGATTCCCAGGCCCACCTGGCTGCTAAGAAACATCTTTAAGCTGGGTGTGGTGGCGCATACCTTTGATCCTAGGCAGAGGCAGGTGGATCTCTGTGAGTTCAAACTCAGCCTGGTCTACAGAGTGAGTTCCAGCTCAGCTGGGGCTATAGGGAGACCCTGTCTCAAAAAGACAAAAAAAAAAAAAGAATCTCAAGGTATGTAAAATGCAGTTATTTATAACCTTAGAAATTTAAATAAAACCAAGAGACCATGAAGTTTGATGACCCATCTTGAGACTGGCCATGAGCATATCTGCCTGGTAAGAAGAGTGGATCATGAGACTTTGCTCAAGAAATACATCTTTCAGGGCTGGAGAGATGGCTCAGCGGTTAAGAGCACCGACTGCTCTTGCAGAGGACCCGGATTTGATTTCTTCCCAGCACCCACATGGCGGCTAAGAGCTGTCTTTAACTCCAGTTCCAGTGGAATCCGACACCCTCTCTGACCTCCACGGCATTGTATGACAGGGGTGCACCAACCTACATGCAGGCAGTACACTCATACACATAAAATTTTTTTAAAAATTATGGGGCTGGAGAGATGGCCTAGTGGTTAAGAGCGCCGACTGCTCTTGCAGAGGACCCGGGTTCAATCCCCAGCACCCACATGGTGGCTGAAAACCATCTTTAACTCCAGTTCCTGGGGAGTCCGGTGCCCTCTTCTGACCTCTGAGGCATTGCATGACATGGGTGTACCAACCTATATGCAGACAGTACATTCATACACATACAAAATAAATAAAAATTTTAAATTTTTTAAATTTAATTTAATTAAAAAAAAAAAAAAGAAAAAGAAATACATCTGTTGGAATGTCCACCCCCATGGACTGCTCCACGCTGGGCTGACACTGTCTCTGATATGATGTCATTATGGCCTGTTCAACCCTGGGCTGAAACAGTGTGATACAAGCTTCTGTATTTTTTTTTTAATTTATTTTTTTATGTGTATGAGTATACTGTCTGCATGCAGGTCTGTGCACCCGTGTCGTGCGATGCCGCAGAGGTCAGAAGAGGGCGTCGGATTCCCCTGGAACTGGAGTTCTCCTGGAATTGGAGTTACAGACGGTTCTCAGCCACCATGTGGGTGCTGGGGATCGAACCCGGGTCCTCTGTAAGAGCAGTCAGTGCTCTTAACCGCTAGGCTATCTCTCCAGCCCAAGCTTCTGTATTTTTTAATCCTGTATAACTGTAAAACCTGTGGGGGAGAGAGACACTGCACACCACATCTAACAAAGACGAATAACAAGGTCACAGACACAGAAAATAGCTGTGTCATAATTCAAATCTGAAGCCCACAGCCCAGAACACTGCATTCGGTACGTAGAATTGGGATAAACTTAAAGTGAAGGCCAGGCCAGGCCACTTTTTCATGGAAGGAAATGATGTCATGTAGGAGGTGGCAGCTGCCGGACAGAACAGGCCGCTGTGAGGCAGCTGCTCCCACAGAAGTACTTGTCAAGTGAGGCTGTGTCTCCCTGATCTGTTCTTACTACCAGGCAGATCCGTGAGTGGCCCTCACTGCCTAGTCTCCTGGCTGTATTTCTTTTTCTAGGGCTGATATAAGTAACTCTGTATTGAGTGTGACAACTTTCACACGTGCAACCTCCTGTACTCAGCAGCCCTGAGGTGTGCACCGTGTTTATCCTGGTCTTACTGGTGGGCGTGCTGAGGCTTAGAAAGGTCACATGGCTTTGCGCTGAGTGTCACACACAGAAATAGCCAAGTTCTGTGGGTCCCCAGCATTTTTCCATAGGCATCTGCTTCGGACCACTGAGGGGGCCACTCTATAAGGAAAAGTGAGTGCGGGCTGTCCACCGCCTGTCCATTGGAGGAGGCCCCCCAAAGTGCCCCTTGAGGGCAGCCCTCCTGCTCCTGAGAGTGCAGGCGACACTGTAATGGACATGGAATCTTAGAAACCCCCAAACACCCCATGCTGGTCCATCTCCCACCCACCTCCAGCCCTTTGAGCACCCCACTCTCCACCCCCAGAAATCCCGTCCCTTCCTCCCTGACCGTCCTATGTACTTCCTATGTACTTCCTCAACATCCTGCCACACTCGCAACACCCACAGACCTTCCCTGCCTTAATCATTCCTTCCCTTCTTGCTCTGGGCACAGGCTGGCTTGGTCACCTTTGTCTCACACTGTTGATTGACGGCTTATACACTCATCTCTCTTACACACCGGAATCTTCTTGAACACAGCATCTCCCCAGCCCTCCCCACCGCCCTCCTAGTACACCTGAAGTCTCAGTTTCCTTAAGAAGAGGCAGCAGCTCAGGGGATGCCCACCCCACCTGCCACCCCCTGGTCCCCGATCTGGGCCTTCACTCTTAACAAGTCTCATGTTCCCAAGCTCTGGGGGCATCTGACTTCCAGGCAGGGGTCTTCCTCACTCTGACCCCATGACGCTCTCTTTCAGTGCTGCCTCTACTCCAGGCTCTGAGGTAGGAGAGCTGGCCTCCCCTTCACACACCCAGGGCTGTTGCTTGGGCCTCATCTTATCAAGATCAAGAAATTGAGCTCCTCTTCCAACTGGTGGTTGGCACAGAACCAGGCAGCAGACCCTGAGGAAACAGCAGGATTTTCACGGTGATATTTACAACACATGAAGCCCTGTGCTGTTTCTCATTCCTCGTCTCACCCTGTGAGGGCACACTAAATCCAAGGAAGACGAATAACTTTCTGAAGATACAGACACAGAGCCGGGCGCGGTGGTGCACGCCTTTAATCCTAGCACTCAGGAGGAAGACGCAGGCAGATCTTTGTGAGTTCAAGGCCAGCCTGGTCTACAGAGTTACAGAGTGAGTTCCAGGACAGCTGGGGCTACAGGGAGACCCTGTCTCGAAAAGACCAAAAAAAAAAAAAAAAAGGGGGGGGGGGAGAGATACAGACACAGAAAAGAGCTGAGTCACTATTAAATCTGAACCTACCCCCCCAGGCCACCACACTCAGTAAATAGAACTGGGCTAAATGAAAGCCACAGCCAGGCCAGGCCACCTGCCACAAAAAAGAATGATACCATCATGTAAGACATGTCCTCAAAAGTAAGCAAGACCTGTGTGGTTTAAAGAAACAGAGCTACAAAGCACAGCAGCAACTGCCACCCAGTGAAGCCCGTGATGAATTCATCACTCCAAGTACCAGCCAAGGCCAGACACTGTGTTCTGCGGCTGAGAAGGAGACAGGCTCGGTCCCTGTCCTCAGAGACCACAGACAACAAGCAAGTTGCTGAAGGGTTCAGTGAAGTTCAAGTGGATCCCAAGGTGGCTATGTGAGGAGGACCTCAGGGCAGTGCCCAGAGAGGCCCGAGAACCTGGGGAGGTGGCTCAGCCAGTGCCCAGGAGTGTTTAAGAGCCTGGGGAGGTGGCCCAGCAGCTTGTTCTCGAGCAGTTTTTATAGGGTGGAATAAAATGTACCCAAGTCTCTGTCCTAGAAACCCCAACACACTGCCATCATAAAAAGAAAAAACTAAGAGATGCCTTTATAGAACTCTGTGAAGATGGTCAATAAGCCACATCCCTGCCCCATGGGAGCACAAACTCCAGAGTCTTTGTTCCTTGGTGGGTTTAACAAGTGAAACCTCCCAGGTGTGGTGGTGCACGCCTTTAATCTCAGCACTTGGAAGGCAGAGGCAGGTGGATCTCTGTGAGTTCAAGGCCAGTTCCAGGACAGCTGGGGCTAGAGGGAGACCCTGTTTCAAAAAGACAGAAGAAAAAAAAAAGTGAAACCTGACGGTTCATTTTCAAAAGTGCCTTGAGCCAACATAGGTCAAATACAGTGTTTCTGTTTAGAAAACACTGGACCCCTGCTAGACAGAGTCTGCCAGTCTATTAACCCCTATACCCAACCCAAACTCTGCTAGCTACATCCCCATACAACCAAACATAAAGTCTAGAGTAGAAAATTACTAACAACCAAGCTTGGCCTCAAACTCGTGAGCCTGATAAGCTTTAAAATAGACATAAAATGAAGAGACAGCCTCACATCCCCATTCCTAACGTAAACCCTAATGCCAGGGTCTTAAGAGAGCCAGCCTTCAGCCACGGGGACATTGGAAGGCAGTTGACCACTTTGACTATCCCCCACTCATCTCCCCCTCCTTCCACAAGAACCACAGCACCCTAGGGAGCACTGAAATCCCAGCACTCTGTGATGTGTGATCTTGATGTGTTTGGGCAGGACCACTCTCAGGAACATGTGGCCAGAGCAGACCCAAACAAACGCTCAAGTGTGAGCGATATTGCCAGTCTCACAGCCTCGCAAAAGAAACATCACACCTGCTAAAAGGAACAACCTACCCATGAGACCACCCTCTAAAAGGAACAACCCACCCATGAGACTACCTTCCACAGCTGGAGCTGGCCTGGTGCCTGAGACAAGCCTGCAACACTTGTTCCCTGTCCCTTGGGAGATCTGCCAACCCTGAGCACAAGTTATAGGATAGAGTGCCCCAAAGGGCAAAATCAGACCAAAGACCATGGCCCACATGGACTCCTGCTTGGGCCCAGACTAGCCTTCTCTGATAGCACAGGGAGGGAGCCACAAGGTGTCCCAGATACCAGGTGGGAGCCATCTTTAAGGAAAGAGCTCACAGCAAGAAACACCAGGACTTTAGCTCAGTACAGGGCCCTCAGCATCTGGATCAAAGGACAATGCAGGGCTCAGGCCTCCAGCTTCTGAGTCCAATCCATGAGCCTGTGGGTTTCATTTTGGTTGAAGAGGAAGGAGCACAGGTGGCTGGCGCAGTCAGGCCACTGTGGCCGAGACATAAGACTTTCCCATGGTCCCTCATGGATGGAACTTCTACCCCCTTTAGGGTAAGAAGAATGAGAATATTTCTCATTCAAATAAAGAAGCCAAAAAAAAAAAAAAAACTACAGAAAGAGACCCATCCCCACCATTTTCCTGGACTGC